>JANHFX010013079.1:0-17948 GCA_027560015.1 Chloroceryle amazona | reverse complement strand
CCCCCCCCCCCCCCCCGCCAGGGCTGTTGCTGAGGGAGACTGGGCAATGGGCTTTTGTGGGCTAACCAGAGCCCTTTGTTGCATGGGCAGCATAGGGTTGGTAGCTGGGCCTGGGAAGGGAGATGGTCCTGGCGAGACTTCAGCTTCAATTACTCCTGCGCCTCTTTTGATGATGGTTAAAAGGGTACCCCACTCTGAGGAGGGCTGAGATGTACTGCAAGGGCAGGACGACAAAAATGATGCTGGCAGCTGCAGCGCCCAAAAGCTGCATGTGTGAGCTTGTAGTGGGCAGTGGCCGTGCTTCATTAGGGATAAGGAAAGGAACAGTGGTGGTTTGGGAAATAAAGTGGGAGAGCTGAATTGCAGCTGAATTTTTCAACAATGAGCTCATTAAACACTGGCTTTGTATGCGGGAAACCTAGGCTTTGCACTTGAATGCTAATCAGCTGGTCAATGTGGCTGGAAACATTGTGTGCCCTGTGAGGACTATCGTAAGCGAGCACTGGCCAGCCATGCCAAAAGGGGAAGAAGCTGGGCTGCTGTTCCCCTGCACTCCCTGGGCAGGCAAATGGAAAACCCTGTCCTGGTTTTCACTCTAGTTAGAGGGACTGGTATTTGCAGTGGCAGAGGATCTGGTCTTTACTCCATCTGCTGCTAGTGACCTGTTTCAAGTATTGGCCAATACCACGTGCTCCTTGAGGAGAGGAAATGTTCCCCTTAATTCCTGTCAGTCAGAGCTTGAGTTAATGTGATTAAGTCTTTTATTCTCTGTATGGCTTATTGGCACTGGCCACCACAACCCAAGGTCTTTTTTACTAATGGTAAAAAATAAGCCTTTGACAGACAGGGATGTATCTGCTCCTGCCACAGGATGCTAGGTTTCCACTCTGAGGCTTCCTATCCAAAAGTGTTTCTTACCAGTTTAGTGGGACTTGTAAATCTGTAATTCAGACTAAACTTGAGCCTGTGGGACCTGGCTGCAGTGTGGGCTGGGTCGGGTCACTACAGTGGGCAAGAGGGAGTTGCTGATGATAGCAGCTGCTCTGGCATGAGTCAAGGTGTCCTATGGTATGGGTGGTGGTTATGACCACCTTGTGCCAGGTGGAAGCAAAAGGCTTGTGTGAACATGGGACTTAACAAAATTCAATGCTCCCTCCAGGTGCTGTGTGGTGCTGGCTGCACCGGTAGCATCCTTCCAAAGCAGAAACAATGCTCCTCACTTTTGCTGACATGGTTGGGCTGACTTCCCATTTCCCTCCCCCATCTGTGTCCTGTCTGCCCTCCACCCCCATTTCTCCAAGCCTCCTGTTGGCAGCATCCTTTTGTCCCCATTCCCCTGGAGATGGGGTGCAGGTATCTGCCATGTCTGTGCAGGATTATGTGGGTGCTGTTCGGTGGGTATATTTCTTTTTTTTGAAGAAGGACCAAGAATTCTGCAGCTCTGGCTAATTATAATGTGACCTAATTAGTTGCCTCTTCTGACGGTGTGTGAGGACTGTGGTAACTATAATAACCTCCCTTTCCCAAGTCTTGTGAGTGAACTTGGGAGCTCTGGAGTCTCAGAGCTCGTCTTGGCGCCACCTTATCTGGGGAAATGGAAGAGGGATGTATGGAAGCCAGGCTGTGGCAGGAGTGACCTTTTTGAGGGATGTATGGGGAAGGAAAACAGCCACTGGCTTGATGTGTGGAGTGGAGAAATTCCAGCCTTGCTGTTGCTTTTGTATTTAGGGAATTTAATGTGTTGCCCACATGTCTCACGAGAGCCTTGTGCATGAGAGTGAGAGAGGCTATGATGTCCCCTTGCCCTCCTGGAGTCACTTGAGAGCCTCTCACTGGGTGCCCCTGTACCAAGGGACATGTCTGCTGTACTGAAGCAGAACTGCTGCACTCCTGGTATGACTGTCTCTGATCTGTGACCAGCTGTCTCTGGAGTCCTGGTGGTCAGTGAGGTCATCCCCACAGGGACTTGGCCACCCAACCTTGCAGGCGCTAAGGTACCTCAGTCTTGCCCAGCATCTCAGAGAAGATCTTGCTGGAGGAGACTTTCATCCCTCACTCATGTCCCTCTAAGAGCAGGAGAGCTGCTTCTCCCTGGGCATGGGAGGATGGAGCTGCGTGCATCTGAGAAGGCTATTCCTGTCCCCACTGCAGTATTGAGGAATTGTTTCCAAAGCTCTCAGCAACAGAACAGAATATTTCAGTGGGAGTGGAGTCTAGTCCAAGTGCCTGATTACTTCAGGGTTGATCCAAAAATTAAAGTATGTTAAGGACATTATCCAAATGCTTCTTAAACACTGACAGTGTTGGGGCATCGACCACCTCCCTAGGAAGCCTTTTCCAGTGTTTGACCACCCTGTCAGTAAAGAAGTGCTTTCTAATGTCCAGTTTAAACCTCCCCTGGCACAACTTTGAACCTTTCCCATAGATCCTATCACTGAATAACAGGCAGAGGAGATGAGTGCCTCCCTCTCTATGTAAGGTGAAACACAATGCTCAGAGGGAATAAAGTACTACTTGGAAAGGATTTTGAAATGTTTAAGAGGAGATTATTAGTACTTCAGCACCATTACTCCAACTGCTTTATTTTAAAGCCTGTATTAGGCCCTTGTAACATGCAGGAACTGCAGATCAAAGTACAGGTGCCTGTAGCATATAGAGCAAGCTCGGTTACAGCAAATGTGTACAGGAAGAGCAGGTTTTCTTTACAGATTTTTCCTCAAGAAATGTGAATGTTTAAAAACTCCTCTTTGATCTTTCAGGATTTGGGATTTCTCATTCAGCTTCCCTCCCTGGGGATTTTCACGCAGCTGAGAGGTGACTGCAGAGTTGGTCTGGGTGATGCAGTCCTTGGCATCTCCTTTCTCCTTCCTTCCTTATCCGTTTCTTCTGCAGTGTAACCCCATAGCTATGCTGTCTAACAGTGATTGTACTTGGGCAATAATTGTGCATAACACACTTCTTGCTCTTAAGTAAGTCTATTCAGCATGTATTTCTAACTTCTGCTCTCCAGTTTTCTCCACCAGTGCTTTGGCAGCCAGGCATGCTTTGCAGCCCAGGTGGAAGTGAGCCAGCATGGGAATCTGGGCCCATCCTTGTTGCAGAAGACTTTAGCCATTGCTGCCTGTGTCACATCTGCTGCCAGGAATGCTGCTGTGGTAGCACTACAAAGCTTTATCACACCGGCCACAGTGCACAGAACTGCCTGCAGTAACCCAGCTGTCACAGGTGGGGACCTCCCATGATACTGACTGGAGGCTGAAGTTGCCTGCCTGTTATGTGAGATGTCTTTGCCTGTTGATGCGAGAGCTTCTCTGTCCGTAATGCCTGTATATCACCAGTGTGAGGCTTGGCTTGCAGCCCAGGGAGCTCTGAGCCTGAAGGAAGCAAATCTCTGATGTCATGGCAGGACAGCAGGTGATGGTGGGGATGGGAGGGTTGACAAGGCATGCAAGTGCTGTGTACTCTTGCTGTGCCACTACTGGAGGATGGGACAGCTCCATGGGATGTGTTTAGGGACCATTCTTGCCCTAGTGACATCCTATAGCTCTGTCTGTGCTGCTTCTGAGGGCTGACTGGTGTCCACACCAAGGACAGGGCTGCTGTGCAGGCAGTGAAATGGGCATGAGTGGTATTGGGGTGGTGGGAGCCCTGGGCCCTGAAAGGGACCTTCCAAAAGGCAGACAGTGGGGTTTGGGGAGCTTCCAAAAGGCATCCAGTGGGGCTTTTGGCAGGGCTGAGGTGTACCAGAAGCATTGTCTGACCAACAAGGTGCAGCTTTTGCCATGCCCTGTTGCACTGAGGCCCTTTGCCTGAGGGAGTGGCAGGGGAATGAGTTGTGCTGTCTCTCTGGTCCTATAAATATGTCTCCTTAAATAGTCTGACTGCTGGTTCTGTGGCAGCCAAGTGGCTGTACCCAGGTCCTAAAATATTTGGGCTGCTTTAGGAGGGGGGCTGGTTGGGGAGGGAAGGCAGCAATTTTCAGGGTGCTGTTGTTACTCTGCAGGGCTGGCAGCAAGTGTCCGGGTGCTTTGGAGTCCCTCTGTCTGTCAGAGGCTAACTGCAAGGAACTGGTAACCTGATTTCAGAGTGCATCTCTGTGCCAGCCATATCCCAGCCTGGCATCCATGCCCATTGTGAGCTGGTACAGTGTGCTGCTCTGCTGCCAAGGCCCACTGCTGGCAAGACCCCATTCCTGACAGTCCTGGCTTTGTGCTGTCTACAGGCATATGAGTCCTGAAGCTCTGCCCTATGCTTAACCATTTCAGGTTGGTGTGTTTGCCTCTGGGCTTAGTGCCAGGGACAGTGTTTGCCTACAGACAACATCTGTAGCAGAAGGGTGAGATGCACGCAGCAGGCATGGGCTGGGCATGTGCCCTCCTTCTGTCTTCCTCTGCATTTTCCAGTGCCTCTGAGGGGGACTGAGCGGAGTCCTGACCTTGGATGGGCAGCCCATGGCAGGGGCCTCTCTAGTTTTGCTTCCACACTCAGCCGAAGGGCAAGGTGAGGTGCTGGGGCAAAAAAACAACCCAGCCCCAAGTGCCTCCCTATCATGCTAAGCTTTGCTGCTTTATATGACCAAAGGCATTGCCTTTCCAGCCACTTTACTCTGGAGGAGCATCTCTTTGCCCTTTCTCCCAAATTTAAAAGGAAAGCAAATAGACAAACATTGCACTTACTACACTTCTGTAGGGTCTTGAAAGTGCATCTTAGAGCTGGGCTGCTTAACACTGTGAATGTGCACCTTAATTAACCGATGCTTTCCTTGCTGTATTATACCCTCTGCCTTTCCTCCCTTTGACGTCTCAGGTCTGTGACCTGTTTTTGGCTCTGATGGAGGTTTCTTTCCTAGTTTTCAGAAAGCTGTCTAGCCTGGTGGGCTTGTGGGTTTGCTGGGTGCAGAGCAAGCAGGTAGGTTGGTAGAAGGGGCTGTGTGCGAGCCTAGTGGTGACATTCCTGTCATTTGGTGTCTCCTGGGCTTGGGATCCTTGAAAACAAAGAGGCATACAGAATAAAAGGGTGGTTGTGGAGGTGGTGGGCCTCTGGAAAGTATGGAGGCCACTCCAGTTTGGGAGAAAAGCACTCTGTGCCTGTGCTTGTGAAAGTGGGAGCAGAGCTCTTGACTGCTGCCCTACTTGTGCTACCCACACTTGTGAGCAGCTTAAGGCCAGCAGCTTTGTTCATGCCTTCCTCTGCCACAGTTATGAGGTTTCTCATCTGGAAAGGGCTTTGTTCCAAGGTAACCACAACTCTGCAGGTCTTGGTCAGAGATGGCTACAGCTCTCATTTCTGTGGAAGAGAGCTAACAGTCAATGAAAGATGATGGGTGGGAGGATTTAACCAGCTCCTGCCTTTGGGAAAGCTTCAGTGCAGTGCGTCCTTTATGAATAGTTGAATGGATTTAACTCTGTCAAGGTTCAGATGATGGTGAGGGGGCTGTGCACCAGGGCTGATCCCAGCCTGGCAAGCCCTGCCCTGTCCTCCCATGTAAGTCTTCAACTCTGTGCTAGACCCTGATGGCAGGACAAGGATGAGGGAGGGCTTTTGTTGGGCTGTTTGATAGCAGAGTGCCTATCCCTCCAGCCTTAGGACTTTGAAACCCAGTGATGGCCCTGATGGGTGTGAAGCACTGGTTTCTGGGTGGGCCAGATGCTTCACTCGAACCTACAGAGGATGTTGGGGGAGGAATTGGTGCCATCTCCCAGGCTGAGCATGGCAGGGCACTGCCTCTCCATCTCTAAAGCACTCTGCCTCTTGCATTGCTGCTCTCTCCTCCTGCAGAGGCCTTCCTAGACGTGGGCACTGGTTTACTCTGCCAGCCTAGCCTCAAGGTGGTGCAGCCTTTGACACTGGCTAAGATTGCTGTGCTCCCCATGTCCTTATGTTCTGCTCTGCTCTGCCTGAGGGCACTGAATGAACAGCTGCCCTGGGGCATGGTGCTTGTCTAGTGTAAAACTGTTCTGCAGAGGAAAGATTTTTAGCAGCTAGAGGGGGTGTGTTTTGCTTACAAAGGGAGATAGCTGCTTTCTACTGGGAGGTTCTGGTTGGTCTCTGGTCCTTGTTTCTCCTCAAAATGAGCAGGACACACTGCAGCATCTGACTCTTGTGTGCCTTTGCCTTCCCATGCTGGTGCATGGTGTATGCTGTGTGCAAGTAACCTTTGTGCTGGACACATGAGTAAGTGGGTGAGATGGAAATCCCACCGAGATAAGCTGAGTTCCTCCGTTGCTCGTTCTGTGTGGGTGGTTTGGTCTGAGTTCCTCTGAGCACTTCTCTCTCTTGGGACAGCTCTGAAAGCTGTCAGCTACTTCCCTGAGCTTATATCTCAGCACTGTCTGTGTCATGCAGCTTCCCCTCTCCCCTGAGCTTTGAACCACTCTGGGACTTTATCCATTTGCATGGTTCCCCTTCTGGAAGGATAAATGTAGGGGATGATGAGGGCTGATGCCCTTCCCTTTGTATTCTCTAGGTATGATTCAGGACGAGATGGGTACATTGACCTGATGGAGCTGAAACTGATGATGGAAAAGCTGGGAGCCCCGCAGACCCACCTGGGGCTGAAGAACATGATCAAGGAGGTGGATGAAGACTTTGATGGGAAGCTCAGCTTCCGTGAGGTGAGTGGGGCTCTAGGAGTAGACAGGGAGGTGGCTGTGGGGTGGAGGGAGGAGGCAGCCAGGCCTTGTACTCTGGCTGTTGGTAGCCCTGTCACCTCTGTTTCTTTAGCTGTGGGGTGCAGTGAAGAAGCAGGTGAGCTTCCCCATGCCATGGGGAGCTCAAGGTGTGGAGCACTCTGTGTGGCAGTAATGGTACCCAATGTTAAAGCTCCTCACCTCCCCATGTGCCTTGAGAGCATGTTTGAGCCCTGCTGGAGCTGCCTGGGAGTGCTGACAGCTCCCTGGTGGAGGTGTCATGTCCCTTCAGTCACAAGGTCTTATTATTTGGCTTCTGTGGCACAATGGCTTAGGCCTCATTTCGGGTGCAGGGCAAGGGCTCCGCTTGGGGCAGCTTGTCTAATGGGGTGCAGGAGACTTCCTCTTTCATTTTATATTGAGTCCTTCTCTGAAACATGCAGTGACCAGCCATGGCAAGCTTCATGAGGGGTGGTCCCCTCCCTGCAGTAAGGAATAAACTTGGTGATGCAGCAGTTTGATACTGCATGCTGGCTCAGCAGGACCATAGAGTGAACATGTCTGTCACAGCTGTGCAGAGACTACTGGGAGCACTGTGGGCTGGCCAGGAATTGCTGCTGGGTGGAGGATGAGAGGGAATTTGAGCGGTGATCGGTGTGTACTTAAGGGCACCCAACTCAGCAGGAAGGGGGAGCATGGATACCAAAGCCTCATGTTCTGTCAGCTCTTCCTCCCAGGCTTTGATTGCTGTCTTGGTCAGAAGCCTACATCACACTGTGGCCTTCTGAATTAACCAACAGCCCCTTAGGCAGCAGGAGGTCCAGTGCTGCTTGTGTCCTACATGGGCTGAGAGCTGTGCTGCTGTCCTTCCTCCTGCCCCAGGGGATGGCTTCTGTGGGCCCCAAGCAGTTGGCTCCCCTTTTTCTGCACATGCTGTGCTTTCATTGATTTCCCTTCAGGGTAGGGGTTTAGTTGTGGAGATGCGTGCAGAGCTCTCCACAGCTCAGTGTATCGAGTTCTTCATTTGGAAGTGCTGAGACTATTGGTAGTGCCTGGAAGGGAGGATGAGCAGAGGTGGGCTGGGTGTGAGGGGTGACTATGAGCAAATAGAGCTGCTGCACCACTTCTCTGTGTAGGCTCATCACATCATCTCCCCCTGCTTTCACTCCCCAAGGGTTTTGTTGTGTGTGTTTTGCTGCAAGAGGGCAGCAGTAAAAGATACAGGCCAAAGACTGTTGAGCTGTGGGACCCAGCCCTTAGAGGGGGAGAAGACATGCAAATCTGGGAGGTAAGAGCCTGTTTGATTACACTAGCAAAGCCTGAAGCTGGCTGCTTCTCTGGGTAGGGAAGGAGATGTGTCTGATCAGAGGTTAACTGGAGGTAGCAAAGAATCCAGTGGAGCAGGAAGAGCACCCTGCCCTCGGTCCCAGGTCAGACTGTGATTGTCAGATCACTTGATGGGCTGGAGGAGTCCTCTGTCTCTTTGCATGCCTCCTGGGCTGTCCTTCACCCTGGGTGAAGAGCTGGGGACAGCCTCTGGGCTTGCTGCAGCAGCTCTCACCTGTGCAAGAAAAATGCCTTTATCATCAAGGGTCCTGAAGATGCCATGGTGTCCTGACACTAGTGGCATGGCATAAGCAGCAAGTCATCTTCTCTTCTGCCACCTGTCTGGAGCCCAGCCCCTGCACAGCTTCCTGTCAGCAGGCATGAACTGCCTGCACTGCCAGCCCTTGGCATGCAGCATGTGGCAGCTGGTGCTGTTTTAGTTTCTTGCCAGATACAAAATGGGGGTCAAGCAAACACAGGCTTGAGTGGCACGTGGGTTGGAATGAGGGAGCACCACTGGCAGAAGTGCTGGGGACAAATTATGTGGAAGCTTTGGCATGTACCCAAAGTTTCCTGTGGTAGAGAGGAGCAGGATGCTTCTTGTTCTGTTGTAGGTATGCCATCTCCAGCTGCTGTGTTTGGGGAGAGGACTGAAAGGGGGGGCAGGTTTCCTGGTGGGTCACGAGGCCCAAGCCAGCCAATAGCCCTGCCCCACTCTCCTTCCCACTGGTGGTGATGAGCAAGCACATGGAGGGCAACCACGCTGACTCGGGGCACCCTGACAACATGACGAGAAACCCTCATTGTAGTGAGTGTCTGAAATCAGTAGGGAGAAACTCAAACACTGGAGGGCTCCTGTCTGCCTCTAGAGAATAACAAGGCCTGAAGATGAGATTCTCGTGGCCTGGCCAAAGAATTTAAGACCCTCTTTCACTTGCAACAGGTCACCTTTCTGTGCTGCTTTGAGTAGTGTTGTGTCCTTCCATCCTATGGAAGCTGCTGCCTGGAATGCAGGCTTGTATGGCTCTGACTTGCTGCTGATGAACCACCAGTCCTGTTAGGAAATCTGCCTTCTACTGTTGACATTTGAATGTCCATCAATACATCAACAATTAACTATGCAAGACTCCCTCTGTGACTCAAGCAAATAAATGTAGGCTTAAAAAGATTAGGTGGCGGGGGAAAACCACCTCTGACTGTTTGTCATTGCCACAGGAAACCAGAGTCAATTGCTGTAATAGTAATATTTATTTGTAGCTCCTATGTAGAACCCACAAAAATCTACCCACTGTCCCCCACGCCTGCACCAGCTTAAATGCTATGACCCATATCACGTGTTTGCTAGCAGGGCTGGTGCAAACCACAGCCCTGGGTGGCATTGCTTTTCTGGCAAGCTGTTGCAAGGCTGCTGCTGGTCAATCCCGTACCTGCCTTCAAATCTCTGAGGCCCCATGGTGTCCATAATTGCAGCATCACTCTGAGACCTGGCACTGTCAGGTAGGTCTTGGATCACAAAGGATGTGAGATAATCTCATATCTGTTATGAGGTTAGTGGAGTGTAAATTGTGTATCATGTTGTCCTTGTTGAGAGCACAGCTTTAAAAGGTATCAACATTCTTTTCTTTTGCTTCTCTGTTGATGCTTCCCTGAGGTTTACCTGCTTGTAATGTGTCCTGGGCCCAGCAAGGGTGAGACAGGCTGTGAATGGGAGGTGAATGCAGATTGATGGTGTTCTCTAGTTAGTGAGGACTGATGCTTCAAGGACAAGTAACTGGTAAGGTGAGCTGCAGGCAGTGTGCTGAGGAAGGCTTGCTCCTGAGCTCCTGTGGAAACAAGCATGATGCCTCATACCCTGCTGGACCCACAGGATCCTAGGGGCTCATGTCATGCTGTGTCTGCCCAAACCGTGGCTCAAGTCCCTGGTTTCCTTTAACTCAGCTCGCCCTTCCTGGCTGTGGCTGCCCATATTCCACTGAAGGATTGCTGCACCATCCCCTAGTTTCAGGATGATTCATGCACACTTGTACTCATGACTGGGTGTTTCCAGTCCTTTCCCTGGGCAACAACTGTACCAGACCTCAAGACTGTGCTGCTTCCGATGCCCTTTTCCAATGCCAGGAAGTGGGACTCTAGGGTGGAGCAGAAACTGTGAGGAGGAACTATGACTAATGTCAGCCTGGCTCCCAGGCCTGCTGTTGGAGGAGGAGAAGAACTTGCATGAGCCCACTGGATCTGAGAAGAGGGAGAGGATGTTTTGGAGAGGATGTTTTGGGGGAGTATTTGTTTTTTTTTCTCAGCAGAATGTTCTGCCCATTCAGCAGAGCATCATTTCATTTCTTACGTATGTTTGGAGGTGGAAAAATTCCCTCCCCAAGCACAGCCTGCTTTCTGGCTGCTCCATGCTGAGCACACATGGGTTATGAGGCTGTTGCATAAAGCAATGCCTGGTGATGCAACCTCTTCGAGAGGGCAGCCAGTACTGCTGTCAGCTCCACGCCCTTCCCAGGGGAGGCCTTCCCAAACTCTTGAATCTCCACTAGCTTTAGCGAGTAGCTTCAAGCAGGCAAATGCTTCAGGAACTGTCTCAGTGCAGGTGCTGGGACTCTGCTGCCCTCCTCTGGGACAGCTTGGGCTCTTCGCAGGAAGAAGTTAAGTCCCAAGACCGGTGGCAGTCTGAGGAGCACACCCCTAAAGTTTTTTTATTCCTGTGCAAATGGATTTCAGAGCAACCCTATGTGGTATTTGCAGTCCTGTGCCCTGGGCTGAAGTGGTGCAGCTTTATTTCTTGTCTTTTTGCACCAGAGTGACTTACTGGTATCTCTGGTCTTTCTATGTTTTTCCAAGTGTTGAGTCACCACCTGGGGTAGCCAAGAATAGCAGGGAGTTACAGGACCCCAAATTATGCATATAGCATCCACATCTTAACCCAGAGTTTGGCTAGCAGGTGGAAAGTGGTGGCAAGGTCTTTATCTTTAAGTGGGCAGACCTTATCTCTTCTGTAAAAAATAGTCTATGTTCCTAGAGCATAATACAGCTCTTGGCAATTTTTTGCCATTATGCAACTCTGCTGTAGTGACACTGGAGTTGTTAAATGCTGATAGTTCAGGACAGGACAAAAGGTTTCAAAACAATTTGCTCTGTGGATGTTTGTTCAAGTCACTCTGTCACGAGGGCATGCATATACTTGGATTGCCTTTCTCTAATGGGAGTGTGATGGTGGTGTGGTTCAGAGAGTATGGGGTTCAGGTAAGAGCCAGGGCTGTCTTTGCCCTAATTTTGTCATGTGGTGTGATCTGAGCCCCCAAAACACCGGGGGAACTGATGGGGGGGCTTGCAAATGCACCATTAGGGTATGGGAACATGTAGAGGTGTATCTGAGCCTATCTGGTACTAGGCAGGTGGAAAGGTGGCCTCCTTCCTCTGGCCATGTAGCAGCCTGGGCATGGTAAGAGCTGTGCTTTCCCCAGGAAACCCATTTTTCCTATGAGATTCCTACTGCTTTCAGTCTGACAGGGCTGTGTACCAGAACCAGTGTACTGGAGCATGGGTTCTGTGGTGCTATTTGCTTTATATAGACTTGGTTTCCTTTGCTCACAAACACAAATTCCAACTCCTCTGGGTGACTGTCTGTGCTGTTTGCATTTTGAGTTGTTTGAGCTTCAGTGAAGAACTTAAATGTTTCCTCTCTGTCTTGCTAGTTCCTGCTGATTTTCCATAAAGCTGCAGCTGGGGAACTTGAGGAGGACAGCGGTCTGTTGACTCTTGCGAAGCTCTCAGAGATAGATGTTTCCATTGAGGGAGTCAAAGGAGCCAAGAACTTCTTTGAAGCTAAGGTATGGTGTGGCACAGAGGAACAGGGAAAAGCTCTGCATACAGAGCATGTCACTGAGATGCTGACCCTGCTTGTTTTTCTATAGAAGATATTGCCAGATTTCTTCCTTACTGAAAGAGTGCATGTTTCATGCCTCATCCTAAATTCTAACTTTGTTGAACTTTACCTACAGCCTTTCCCTGCAAATCAGTCAACACTAAACCAGCTTAATTTACCATCTCTGCTCAGAGTCCTACCATAGTAGAGCGTACTGGTTGATGATCTGTGTCCCTGTGGCTGGGAGCTCTGTGGAACTAGCTGTCTGACCGCTTTTAGAGATAAAAGCATCCTGGAAACTAATGCAATAGGGACTGAGTTTCCCATTTTGCAAAACCTCCTTTAAGCAGAACACTCTGAGTTCAGTGGTGAATAGAGTGTTTTGGAGGATAGGATTTCAGACATCTTTCTCGAGCAGCTCTCAGTAATCTTTGGAATCAAAATTGTTCTGTGGGGTCCTGGGATTGGCAGAAAGAGCTTTGTGCCATTTGAAGCTGACAAAGCACCCTTTCTGAAAGCTCTTTTTGAGAGAAAATAATCCTGCTTGTTTATATAAGTTTTTCCCAAGAGCTATTGCACAGCAGATGTACTGAGATGAAAGCTGGAAAAATACCCAGCAAATAAACAATCTCTCTTTGATCTACAGATTATCTGTGGTGTAGAATGATGCTCTCAGGTTTGGATGTGATTCAGAACTGTTTTTGCAGTAGTTTCTCCCATTGTATACTCACAACTTGAACTATACTGCTGCTTACAGAAAGAATGTATGTGACCCAGTACTGATGGCATTGTTTTGGTCACTTGGTAGTGACTTATTAAATGACTTTTGTTGATGTTAAAGTAATGCAAGCTAACAGGTATTGCATGTAAATGCCCAAGCACTGCAGGGTGACTAATATTTGACCCATCCTGACAAAGCTTCACAGTAAGCACTGGGAGGTGCAGCAAACACTTCTGTGCTGCTTGTCGGGGAGTGGTACAGGCTGTGGCCCTCCCTCTTATGCAAAGCATGACACTCTTGTATTTTTGCTCTCTCATAAAGGTTCAAGCCCTATCTTCGGCCAGTAAGTTTGAAGCAGAGATAAAAGCTGAGCAGGATGAGCGAAAGCGGGAAGAGGAGGAAAGGAAACACCGCCGAGCAGCTTTCAGGGAGTTAAAGTCTGCATTTACCCAGTAATCAACCAGCCAATATGTACTCTGAGATTGCACGATTTGGTACGTTTCCCAGATCAGGGCTCTACCTGGAGAGAACTGCCTGGATCCTGCCTAAAACTCATTACAGCTTCGCTAGCCTTCCTTTCCTGAGGATCCTCCTGAGTTTCTAAAGGCACAACTCTTGCAGTTACTATGAATTCATAACAATGTGAATTGTAAGAGCTGTGTACATATTATTTGCTCTGAACTGTCAGGAGCATCACCCTGAAGCAGGAACAGCAGGTAGCAAATCATGGGTGAGCACTAACAGGTGTCATATTTGTCTGTTTTGTTCTTTCCTTCTTCCCTCTTTATCCTTTGTCTCTTAACGCTGCTTAATTCATTCCTTGCTTACAAACAAGTAATGATGTCTTCTGTAAATCAGGGTGTACAGAGTACAGCTTGACTTCCTGTACATTTATACTGCTTTTGGGTGTTGTCATACATCCTCGTCTATCCCTTTTCTTCCTCAAAGCCCCATGCCGCAGGCACTGTGAAAACACTGAAGAGAGAAAGATGGTTACTAGGGACATGGATCACATGAATTATTTCCTATAGCATTTTCTGCTGTCCCACATGTTGGAGAGTCTTCCAGTTTTTCTTCTCTGAAGTGCCATATAGTCACAAACCTCTCAGTAAGAGGTGAGATTCCCCAGGACTTTGAAGGGAGGAAGCTGGCTCTCATAAATGAGTAGACAACTGAGTTGCTTGACCATGTATTTTCTTTCACATTCCATCACATTTAGTATACTGTATGACTTCACTGTATTTTCCAGCAGTAGGCAGCTGTATCTGTTCTTAAGGGATAGTGCCAGCTGGGCAATGGAATTTGGATGGCATGCTGGGGTTTTCTGTTGGGGAAATTTGCACCTATCCCAAATCATGCAGGTGACATTGTATGATTTCATTAGAGCCATGACAGTTAACACCAGCCCAGCATACTGAGCAATCCCTGCTCAAGGAGGGAGAGCAGCGTGGTGACCATGTTTAGCCAAAATGAATTTGGAGGGCTTGCACTGTATTAGCCATTTTCTCTTGCAAACACATGAAACTTGCCCACAAATGTTAAAAAGCCCACTGCTTGTCTGGATATATATGCTGTAGGTCATGGCAGGGGAGCTGTGTGTTCCATCAGACCTCTTTTAAAATGTGGATTTGCTCAAATTCTGCCTCTGCTATTGCCCCAGTTTGTGGGTTTGTTTTTTGGTTTTTTTTCTTCTTCTTTCCAGAATGAGACTCACCAGTCATCTTTTCACTTTTCTGGTTTGCTTCTTAAACTGTGAGCACTAAACTGTGAGCATTGAATAATAAATAGAAAAACTTCTACTCTTTAATGTCAGGTGAAAGAATTGCTAAAAAATTAAACTGTGTATATATCTTCACAGATTATATTTTATAAATCACGCTTTTTTAGCTAAATATTTATAATTAAATGTTTTTATACTTTACAACAAAGCCAGTTATTTCATCTTCAATTATTTCTCCTCTTTGCTGAAATGTACAAATAAAGCATGGTTATCTCCAGTCTTACAGTGGTTTACTTTAGGTCTCTGCATAGTCTGTTTTTTTTCCCCAGAAGTGGTCCCCAAGGTTTAGTGTCCTGACTCGCATGAGTGAAGGAAGTGTTCAGCTCCTTCTGGATAGCAGTGCCCCTCCTGTACAGCTGTTCTGGTATAAAAAGCCCTAATGTTTGCAATTTCTGAGAAAGGGCCATGGCTGTGTAAATATTTGAAATACTGTCCACTGCTAAATGTTGACATCTGAAGGTTGTCAGCCTTCCCACGTCTTAAAATAGCCACAGTGTCTCAGCTCTGGCAGCATCCCTGCTGGGAGCTGGGCAGGCTGCTTCAGCTGATTTCACTTTACATTTCCTATTTCTGCCTTTAGAGAAGGGAGGTGAAAAAAAAAAAAAAGGCATCCAAGCATCTTACTTCTACTGTTGCTGATCTGCTAAGCTTTGCTGGCCCAGCCAGTTTGGAGGTTGTATCAGGAGGAGGTTAAACCATACATCATTTCAGGTAGTATCCAGCAGTGAAAGATAAGATGGAAACATTTTTATCCAGTGCAGCTCTGCTTTGTGCATTGTTGGCATTCAGTGCATTTGCTGTGTGTCTGTGAGCCCTTGGGTTTTTGGAGGTCAGGTAAAATCAGGGTCAAGGTTCCTTAATCTCTATTGCAACAGGAAAGTTGCAGCACTGCAGCTCTTAAACCAAACTCAAATTATTGTGTGTTGTGGTTTGTTTTCCTCCACAGCATGGCAAGTGTTGCTGACTTGTACTGCTCTGCATGTGTGGCTGGTCAAGGAGCCTGGGGCAGCAGAGGAGAGGGAGGAAAAAGAGCTTGCAGTGGCTTTATTTTCATAGACTTGAGTCAACTCCAGCTGACAAGTTTCAATAAGGAAATGACCAGTGTATCTGTAGCAGTTTTGTTCAACTGAAGTGGATGGTGCTAGTTGAGGCCTTTATTTGGTGCAGTGACCAATAAGTACATTTATTTTGAAGCTGCAGCAATGTGCGTTTTACAATTAGCTTTGCAAAACTGAGATTGGGAAATTGCTTTCTAAATTGTTATGTTTTGCTGGCAACTATTTGACTAAATAGCAATGACATCAGGTTGTGCAGAAGTACTAAAATTGTTAAATCCCTCATCTTATACTTACTGACAATACTGTAATTACCTATAATTAATATGTTACAATCTTTGATGCTTTGTCCTCCTATGCCTAATGTCACCACAGGTGGCTTTTAAAGGTCCTGGCCTTGGGACAATCTTAACTCTCTTTACTGATACCTGCTGGTACAGCAATACTGGCCTGGCACTCCTGGCATGCCCTGAGTGACTCTAAGCCTGTTTGCGATGTCAAGTAGAGAAGTTTGAAAAGCCTGTTGTGCTTATGGGCCTTTCCCAGAAGGGACAAATGTGTGCCTTAAGTCGCTCATCTCCTAGAATGGAAAGCCCAGGTAGTCCTTGATCCCTGGAGGGTGTTGGGTTTAATGTTTCCCAAAGTGGATGCACAGTAGAGGAGACACCAGTATTTCAGACAGCATATAGGATGGGTTCTGCCCGTCTCAATATTCTGATCATAGTATGTTCTTGATGTTTCTGTCACAGCCCTTGTCATTAGTCACAGGGGACAGCACAGTAGGGTAGTAGGAAACCTTACCTAAAAAGCTCAGTGTAAACACAGTCAAGACAGAAAGGGAAGCAGTACGATCAAGTTCTTCCTGGCTTAGGATTCGGGTTTTATCGGTGAGGATTAAGGTGACCAAATAAAATTTTAACCTTATGGGCCTGGCCAAATAAATCCCTTGTGAAATGGCTGGGAGTAACTGGAGTGCTTTATTGTTGCTTTTGAAACTTGGTCTGAAAATAACTGTGTCTTGCAGAAGTGGCAGTGTGTTTGTGGTAGTCTTTCTGCGTAAGCCATTTGAGGTGACATGCATTGAAGTGACTGAATTTAAAAACTACAGTTGGATGCTCACCTGCCTGATTTGTCTGTTGGTTTTATTCTTTTCTAGGGATGTAATAAAAGAAGACATGGAAATGAGAGGCTGCTGACTGGGCTCTTCTCAGACAAAAATCTCTCATTTTGACAAACAGGGGAGCCACTCTTCCAAATGATGAACAGTGGGTGTGGCAAGGAGCAACACAACAGACAGACACATAGGGGCTGTGTCATGACTGTTATTTACTGTTTCAAAGCTGTGCTCTGTCTGTAGTTCCACTGCTGTACTGAAGGAGGGAGGTTCTTGCTCCCAAGCTATTATGGGTGAAAACAATGGGTCAATAAGGAAGGTTTTTAGTTTGGCAGGGATGCCACTTCCCTGTGCTTAGACTTTTAATAGTGAGGATGAACTGACACAGTAACCCAGGGCTCTGAAATACATCATGGCCTCGGTACCCACACTAGCTGCGGGGATGATTTCACACCTATGCAACATCAACTGATATCCTGCAGGAATTAAACCACCCAAGCACAGTCTTGAATTTTCATGTTAGTCCCCCTGTTTGGTTTGAGTGTTATAGAGGACTTTACAAAAAGTAAAGTCCTTTTATTATAAAACAGAATAATCTGAATTTCCTTGAGGTATTTTACAAAAATACCAAGTTTCTGCAGATGAGGCATGTTTCAGACACTCTTGATCTTTTTTGTCTCACTAATACAATGTTTGTGATAATTGGGATTAAAAAAAAAATAATCCCACAAGGGCTAAACTTCTCCCATCTTGGATAAAACTTGTTTTAGAGCATCTGAAAATATTTTTGAGTGCTCAAACTCACATTTGGCAAGTAGAGTGACAAGGCACAGACGCTTCTGCAGTGAAGCTGGAAGTTCTTCCTGACACCTTGAAACATAGGATTGCTTCTCTCCCTCCCCATACCATTACCAGTAGTAGCTCAAGCTAGGTGTTGACAAATGCAGTTTCCCAGAGGCCAGTTTCATTTTTACCTACCAGCCTCCTAAAGGAGAAATTTATTCTAGGATGTTTGGGTGAAATAGTCCTATGTGGCTCTTGGCTAAAAAGAAGCCCCAAGAATGGCTTTCAACTCACTAGCTCAGAAGAAATAACTTGTGTTCACAGTTGCATCATTTTTGGCCACTGTTCAGTACACAATGACAAGTATTTATTCACATAGAAGAGAAAGGAGAAAGCTACATGGCTGAAATCATGATTAGAGTGAAATTGTTCCAGCTGAAAACAGTTATACCTTCAACAGTGCATAACAGCTAAGAAGAGGTTTTGAGGCTAAAGGAACCACAGGGGGCTATTCTGCATCATGTACTAATATGGGGTTAAGGACTGAATATAAACCAGTATTTTTTTTAGCTGAAAATACATTGCCTTGAGATCCTGATTTTTCCATCAGGAAAGGGGGAGTCAAACTATATCCCACCTAGTGCTCTGTCAGCAGATGCTTCCTCCGAGGCC
>JANHFX010013078.1:0-45506 GCA_027560015.1 Chloroceryle amazona | reverse complement strand
GCGAGCTCAGCCCTACAGCCCCGTGCACGGCGCTCCTCCTCGGCTGCCTGGACCGCAGGTAGCGCCGGCGGGCCCGCCCTGCCCTACCGTTGGCTGATCCACCTGCCCATCAGACCGAGCATCCTATGGAGCGCAGGCCGCCCTCTCGATACCCTGCCTGTCCGGTGAGCCTCGCGGAGGGAGGGAAGCTTGAAAAGGGCCTGCGTCGTTGCTCACCCTGGCCACCTCCCATTGGTAATCCCGCGCGTCCGTCAGAGGGAACTGCAGGGCCATTGGCTGAGAGGAGGAGCTAGGCGAGCAGCAGGAGGGCATTTAAAGGGCCAGGCAGGGCGGTAGCTCTCAGAGGCTGCTGTCGCTTTGGGGTGGTGGGCCCGGCCTGGGAGCGCCCCTTCGTAGCCATGGCTACAGCCACCGCCCCCGAGGGCTAGCTCCGGAGCGTGTGGCCCCTTCCTGACGGACGGGGCCCGCCTCTCGGGCGAAATGGGTCGGCTTTTGTCTGCTGAGCGCCCCGTGGCGAGCGGCGGCGCTGGGAGGGGTCGGATCTGGTCTGGGCTCCAAGCCTAGAGCCAGGCCCCTGGGGGCCTGATTCGGGCACGGCCCCCGGCCCAGTCAACGTAAAGCAAGAATCAGGAGGAAGACCGTGATACCGAATAACCTGAGGTGACTTTATAACCCGGTGCCCTCAGCGTCCAGTCTTCGGGAACCTACGATGCTTCACCCGGCTTCGCCAGGGGGGAACCGCACAGAACCAGCAGATCAGATGGAGAGACATCGATATTGTCCTGGTGCTTGACTCCAGCGTTTCCTCTGAGCATAACCCCTCGCTGGGATTCACCTCAGTCCCTGGCTCAGGAATCGCTCCCAGCTCTGCAGCTGAAGTAGCGCTGGGCAAGTGCCGCGCAAGCCCTGGGTTTTCTGGAGAACCCCAGCTGGGAGCAGCCCGTCCTGCTCCACTCGAGAAGCCAGCACTTGCACGGCCTTTTTAACCGAAGTTGCTTCTAACTAGAGTTAACATTTTCAGCTGCAGGTTTTATTTAATGACTCCACAGATCACTGTAGGCCAAGAAGCCATAGTGCTGCACTTACAAAAAAAAAACCACCAGCAAAAAAGCCCAACCAACGAACCAAACCCAAACAAAACAACAACAACACAACCCACAAAACACAACACCAAAAATAGGGACTCTCTACTGCAACATCTTGCTTTGTTTCATCTTGCTTCACACATCATTCTTTACATCTGACTCATTCCTTCTGTTTTTACAGTTTTAAGTTTTGGTCATTAAGGGCAAAATTAGATCATTTCTGAGAAAAAGGGGTAGGATACAGTACCAGTCCCTGATCTGAGAGCCTTTGTTACATACAGCATGGTGGAGGGGAGAAGCTGCAGAGAAAACTCAAACTTGATCATACAGTCCAGTTTTCTCAGTACATGAGTGGCAGAGATGACTCCTCCCCCTCTGGAGGGAAAGGAAGTATCAAAGAGTATTATTAAAAAGCTCAATGAAAACCTTAATAAAGTGTTCTTAATTTCTTACCATTTAGTGTAACAACAACTGCGCTTTTCAAACACAAAATTAAACTAAAGTGGCCACTGGATACTGGAGAGACCAAAATCCTAAACATGTACAAAAACTAGTTGGTAACATCAGTCAGCTTGGAAGGAGCCTTGGGCCGTGAGTCTGACCTCCCGCACAAAGGAAGGAGAGATGGATAGGACCAGCTTGTTGTTGTCTGGGAAAGCTCCGAACACAGATGCTGCACAACTCTCTCGGGGCAACCCGTTCCTCTTCCTGA
Organism: Chloroceryle amazona; assembly: GCA_027560015.1. Classification (NCBI taxonomy): domain Eukaryota; kingdom Metazoa; phylum Chordata; class Aves; order Coraciiformes; family Cerylidae; genus Chloroceryle; species Chloroceryle amazona. Next base: position 43,709 of record JANHFX010013078.1, on the reverse strand, counting down.
TTGTTCTCAGGGTGAAATTGCTTCTGGTAGTGGCTGTATCTACGTTCCTGTTTAGCTGAAGCTGTGAAAGGGAAAAAAAAGTGCCTTGGAAAAAACAAAACAAAGCAAACACCAAGATATACAATATCTATTGTATATATGAGTATTCTGTGTACAGATATAGTATCTTTTTGGCTGGTGTTTTTTTTGTGGGGTTTTTTTTTTTTTTTTGGGTTGGTTGGTTGGTTTGTCTTTCTTCCCCTTGTTACTGGTGACCATGGATGAAGACAAGGCATTCAGGACAGACAGCCCTTGGTTTGACCCATTTCTGACACTTGCAATCAGCAGACACTACTGAGAATGGAAGCTGTAAAGTGAAAAAAACCCAACCAAAACATTTTCTCACCTTGGTGAAAAGGGTGGAAATTCTGGGATGGGAGATGTCAGTGGAAGTTATGCCACTAATTTCATGGAAACCAGAACTTCACCTTGGAAGGCTTGGCCTTATGCACAAATTTTTAGCCTCCACCCCCCAGGGGCCATCATATAAAAGTCAAATGGAAAACTCTGACAGGGTGTGAACAAGCAAAACACCAGACATAAGTTAGACCAAGTATTAGTATGTATTTATGCACAAGAATAAAAACAGCTTTACAAGTTGAATTGGAAAATTAAACAGAGGAAGTTTAACAGCTTTTGTATATTATATTAAATAACCAAAACACCTTTTTCCAAAATTGGTAAAGAATAAATAATATAATTTACAATATGGTACAAAAAATAATCAGTAAGGACAGGCATTCTGCTTTATACATACACTATATAGGTATATTTATAATCTATAAAACAAATTCACATCTCAAACAAGCCAGAAACCTTAGATGATATGGCTTAACTATTATTAAAAGAAACAGCATTAAATTTTGCTGCCAGAACCATAAGCTCTAAAGCAGTTATCAATAATTAATGATAACTTATTGCCGTAGTGCTTGCCAAGGTTTCACTTAGTTAACACATTTACAAATTGCTGTGAAATTAAGAGATTCAAAGGTTTGAAAAGGTTAAAAAAAAGTGCAGTACTTTCCTTATAAATGCATCCGAAGTCTGAGTGTAAAAAACAAAATGCAACTTAATTTCCACTCTGGAATCTGCAGTCAGTAAGTGAGATGTCTTTATCAATTAGATTTGATCCAAGTTATTTAATTCAATTTAGAAATATAGGGAGGGGTGTCAAAGAAACAATGCCATATTAAAAACAATTAGTATTCCTATGCTTAGTAGATTTAGTGATAACGGAGAAAATTAATTGTGTGGGTAATCAGGATGCAAAACCTAGCAGAAAACCCTGCCAGTGCCCACATGCACACACAGGCAGCTCTAACTCTCAGGACATAGTACTTGCTTTCACCCCAGCTGCACTGACAACAAATACTGCATTTTCTGCCACTCACCTTGCTGAACTACTCAGAACTTCCTCATCATATATAGTCACTAAACCAACACAGGGAAAGCCTAGAGCAGGAAGTACTAGAACTGGAGGTTATTAGTGTCCATTCATCTTCTCCAACCATCTTACAGTGCGTCAAAAAGCTACTCAGTTAAGAAAGTCACATTTACCAAAAAGCCAATCTTGAGTGCATTTCGGTGTCGCATGAATGCTTGCTTTGGACACACTGACATCGTTACACACGCAAACTTTGTTACTTCTCTTGGGGAAGCTGAAATAACTGAAAAGGTTTTGTGTTTTACAAAAAATAAATATACACACATACATTAACATATGTAAATGTGTGTGTACATGTGTCTGTAGATAATACACATTCCCACAGCCCTCCTACACCCCGCCCAATTTTTCACTTAGCAGTCTTGGGCACAAACGGATGATTAGGATTGTAAAGCACATCCACCTAAACCCCCAGCTGGTGGAATCAGAGGTGTGTTTAAGTGACCTTTCACCTAATAAGGAAAACAAATTCTGCATCAATTCAAAATTACCACAATGATCTAAGTTGTTTTCAAGTTTATCCCTGATAAGAATTACTCGTCCTGAAAGGGCTTTATTATTAAACTGCAGTTTGCAAAGCACTGCATTTCTGAAATCAAATTCAGTTTCATAATGACAACTTTTAAGAGGCTGATGCCAAACACTTTTCCACCCACAAAGTTCTGAGCACTGAACTGACTTCTCTCACTCTTTTCCACTTTGCTATTACTTGGTGGTCCAAGTCTGCTGGCAAAGGTTCAGGATATTTAAGTTTTGTGATCTCATGGCACCATTAAAAACAGCTGCTACACTGAGTTCATTCTGCAATTCTACTGTTTTCCCATGGCAGCTGCATGGGCTGAGAAAGGGCAGCTTGACAGCTTCCCGATTTGACAGCAGAACATCTACACAGACCCTGCTGAAGAGCTCTGCCATACAGGTGCAGCAACACCAGCATTCTAGGCAACCTCAGAGTCCCAACCAGCATCACATCCACTCCATTACCACCAGAGGTAAAGAAGATAAAATGTTTGTCAAGCTACCTAAATACACCAGAGACCATCAAGCTGGTCTTTCAATATTTAGAAGTTTAAGAATGAGAGTTCAGATTATTATCTTTTTATACAGTACTTGATTAGTATGTATCACATCTCCTTCTGCATGTCTTGTAATCCACAGCCACAGTAGAAGCCCTCTACTTTTGTCCTGCAAGTCCAAATGATTTTTGGGGGTCCAGCATACTGGGTAATCAGCATTACTAATGTGAGAAGCCAAAACTAAGAGAAAACAATCTGGGAAAGACTGAACCAAAATACAGCTCAACTCTAAGTAAAACTTAAGCTGGAGAGCTAGTGACTCTTGAGATTAATGGGTATCCTCTCCATGCCAAGGGTGAATGCTCACAACAGTACCATCCTCAGCATTCATTTTCCTGACAGCATTCAACTTTTTATATTCTAGGTTTACACGACTTTCTGATAATTGCATCGGAATTCTCAATCAAGACTCTGTACGAATGATTTAAGAGAATGACAGAGGGAGTTAATATCCCACAAGACATGCAATCAGAATAGGAAGTTAGCTCACAGGTATAAAGTTCTCCATTCTTCTAGTCATAATTGTTCTTTTGCTAATAGTACAGGTTTCCCTCCCTGCTGGGAACATCCAGTTGTACTAATGCTGGTTTCACACATCTGTATGGTTCCTGTGTCAAAGAGGAGAATGTAGCAACCTGATACATAGGGTCTTGGAATGTCATCCAAATCTCACTACTTTTTGCGTTAAATCAGGAAGGTTACACTGGGCCACAGAAAAAAAGGTGCATCGGAAAACACGTTCTATCTTCTCTTAATGACAGAAAGCATAAGGCAAACTACGTAGCGGTAAAAAGAAAAAAAAAATCTACATAAAGCAGGGTAATGTGCCTGGGAAAACAGCAAATCCAATCAGTGCATTGTGAGCAAGGTTACAAGAAGAAACTCAGTCAAATGCCTTGTACAAGTAGCTAAAGGCAGGCAGAACTACATCCACCAAGTATAGTGCAAGTTGGGAAAATGAACCCCTGATAATAGCTTAAGAGATGGAGAAGTTATGTTTATTTATTAATTATATAAAGTTGAGGTTTATATAGGACTAGACCCTTGGATAAGTTCAGAGCTACTTAAAATAGCCAAGGGACATCCTCTTACTGGAGAAACAGACAAGTGCTTAAAAAAGGGGCACAATAAAGGTATTATCTCTCATGACCAGTAGGAAAGGAAATAGGAAAAGTCTCCTGAGTTATAAAGGCAGAATCAATGGACAACCAGCTCTAGAGAAAGCAACTTCATACTTCTTTGAACCTGCTGGTATCAGGATCTGGGTCTTTCAAATATTAAACCATGAACATTGAATGCATAGGGACTTAGTAGAGGGAGTACCAGATCCACCAGTGCCTGCAAGTGACTATAATGAAAAGTGATGCTCCAGGTACCACAGAGCACCTGGAACTCACAGAACAAGGAGGAAACAAGGAAGGACTAAGGGATTAAGCTAGGACTTGACCCCTCTCCTCTTCATGACACAAAACAGTTCTGAACAACTTTAGCGTTAACATATTTGTTTCTATACATTACAATATTCTTTCCTATTTCCTCTCCCAGGTGAATCCTCAGTTGAAGAAAGATGGCAATATATACAGGTTTCTAACAAAGCCAAGACTAATTATGACAAAGCTTCCATAGTGATTCCAGTAAGCTTTTTTGCAATGTTTCCTGACTTAAAAAGCAACTGTTCTTCAGGGAAACCAAGAAAGTACTCTCCCACTCATGGGATGAACTGTGCAACGTGCGGAAGAATCTCAAAGGTGGAGAATATGAATGCAGACAGGATGATGATGATTGTGACATGGGGTTTAAAACTAGAGGCAACTCCCCAAGGATCCATGTTGTCAGGGAGTAGAGTGAATCAGAGCTCCCCTACAAAAAAAAGAAAGCAGGTACATGCCACTGCTGGAATGGTCAAACAATGAAACAAAGACAAAGAAACTAAATGGTCTGTAAAAACAAAGCATCGTAGAGTCACAGCGCCTTTGAATAGAGTGCAAGAAACTTCAGTTTGACTGACTGATAAAAAGAGTGCCAACCAGGACAAATCAAGATGCAAAATTGTTCCCATACCCACCCCCTCCCTTATGCTCCACAACTTCTTGTGGATCCCAAATCATGGCATTTTAATTACTACACAAAAAATAATTCATATAAGGGGATCTTCTGGCAAAACCCTTCCCTGCTTGAGCTTCTTGCTTAGGACATTCTGAAGTGCAAGTCCAGGACTGTCCCATAAACCTGACATCTTAAATCACTGCCACAGGGGACACACCATTTCCTGTGATACTATTCCATGTTTTGTTGCTCCCAGTATATTGCACATTCCAGGACTTGCAAGTACTTCTTCAGACCTTTGAAGACAACACTTCTCTTTTAGAAAGAAGCACGTAAGACAGGGATAACTGAGCCTCAGCTGCTTCCCTACAACCTGTCCTTGCCATGATCCAGCGTTGCAAGCTCCAGCTTTAGCTGAACAGTCTACACCAGCCTGCTGGTCTCATACACTCACTGCGAGAGATCCCCAATTGGGGGACCACCACCTCCTCCATCAAACAGAATTTCCCTGCGAGTTGGCTCAGGTATTGATAGTTCCTGGGCAAGGTCATTAAAACGAGATATGTAATCTATGCTGTTCTCATTCATCATGCAAGCCAGCTGGGAATCCACCACCTAGAAGAGACATGAGAAAAAAAAAGAAGAGCTACATGTCAGTGGAAATTTCAGAGAATCACATAACTGTTTAGATTGCAAGGGACATCTTGAGATCATTTTGTCGAACTATCCTGCTCAAGTAGGGTCAGCTAAAACAGGTTGCCCTGGACCTTGTCTGGTCAGGTGCTGAAATATCTCCACAAACAGAGATTCTGCATCCTATTTCTGTGTTTCACCACCTTCACATTAAAAAAAGTTTCTTGTGTTCAGGTGGAATTTCATGTGTCTCAATTTTTACTTGCTGCCTCTTGTTCTCAGAAGAGTCTGTCTCCCTCCCTCACCTTCATTCCTAGCCTCTCCTCATATGAAAGATACCCTTTATCTCACTTTTTATGAGCTAGAGAATAGCTCTTAGAATACCTGCCTATCCTTAATTCAGCATTAAGATGCACTGTACAAAAACTCTAAAGATATCACCTCTAAGGGAACAACTGCATTTGTAAATAGAACTTGATTCTTCAGGACACATAATGAAAGACTTTTCAAAATTCTCCCATCATTAAAGCCATTTTTAAATGATATTTGCTTCCTCTGAAGATTCACACACAAACCAGCAACTGCCACAACAGCTGCTCTGGTGTCCCTACAATGGTGGCTTACCCCCATTTCCTTCTGAAGGCAGTTGGTAACATCAAGGGCTGTAATGCCACTTCAAATCCATACAAATCAATTACTATGTATTCCTTTAATTAACACACATCCCGACAGATTCTCACCACCAAGTAAGCAGAATCCTCTCATTTAAGCCAGGAAGCGGAGCTGTGTGTGGAGTCTGAAGCTGCGAAGGGCACATTAAACCAGCAGGAGCTTGCTGCAGCTTCTACTTACAAGGTCTGTACGGAACCTCTGTATCTAAATCCAAAGGCCCATGGAGGAATGACATCTTCCTTCCATCGGGGCAAGCCCCCCACAAGCTACATACAATGTACATGATGTTACACTGAGTCAACGACTGGAAACTAGGATAATTAAGATTGTAAGGGACTTAAAGAAGTCTCTCATTTCACCTCCTGCTCATATCAGCATCACTTAGGAAGACTGATCAGCTTTCTCAGGGCTTTATCAATGTTAAGTCTTGAAAAGCTCTAGAGATAGACACTGCACAACATCTCTTGGCAACCTGTTCCCCTGCCTGACTGTGTGTGGGAAAAAAATTTCAGGGTGTAAAAATTCTTCTTCCTATGTAGTCAGACCCTTTCTCAATTCAGCTTTTGTCTGTTCCCCCCACCATGCATCACCACTCTGTGAAGGACTTGGCTCCATCTTCTTGATCACCTCCCTGCAAATACTGCTAGGTCCCTCCCACCCTGAAGCCTTCTCCAGGCTGAAGAAGTCCAGTACCATCAGCCTTTCCTCACAGACAGGTACTCTGGCACCCTAATCATCTTGGTGGCCCCTCTGCTGAGCTTGCTCCAGTTTTATTATATCCTTCCTGTATTGTGTGCTCAAAACTGGTCACAATATTCTAGACATCATTTCATAGCTGTTGAGTGGGGTAATCATCACTTCATTCAAGCTACTGGCTACGCTGTTAAAACAGCCCACGACACAGTTGGTGGCCTTAGGTTGTCACAGATTATCCTGGCTAATGGTCAGCTTGCACTCTACCACGATTCCCAGGTACTGCTCAGTAGAGTTATTTCCTATACAGTCAGTCTCCAGCCTCTATTGCTGTTGGGGTTGTTAGTTCCCAGGGGCAGGACTTTGCATTTGTCCTTGCTGAATTCCATCATGTTTCAAGAGCTCATCCCTTGACTCTGTCACTCAAAGGGAGCTCTGTCCACAAGTGTAACAAAGCCTTAATAAATGCTGGTCTTCATCCCTTCAAAAGATTTCAAAACAGAAGGATAATTATACCAACAGTGAAAATAACTCAGCAGCACAGAACCTTCTGCCATTCTCTCAGGTAACTTTGTATTAGTCATCTTCACAACAGCTTCTTGCACCAGCTCTGGTGCCATAAACCCTCAAGTCACTTTCCATCTGTCTGTTAAGACTGTACCCTGTTTTACTAAGCTGAAGTGCAGATGTCAAAGCATCTTTGCCTTTATCTCAGGAAGGTATGATGGACAACATACAACAACTTGGCACTAAAAAAAGGAAGCAGATGGCTGAATGTGATTTGATGACATACCTCTGCTACATCTGCCAGAGACCGTGACACGAAAGAGTCCCGAGAGTTCCCATCCAGAAGGCTGGGTCCCAGTAAGGAGGTGCCACTGGCAGTCCCAGGAGTTGGCAACATTTTTCGTCCCTTCTCAGGGGAGATGAAACTTGCTATAAAGAACAGGCACATCAGTAGGTCACTGCACTGAAAGTTTGCAATGGGGAAGATAAAGAGGACAAAGAAATAGAAAACGGAAGACAGGTATCTATTTCTTCTAGCTCTTAAAAAAATATGTTACCAGCATGTTCATCAGCAGCACACTGCTAAGAGTACAGACACTCATTACACTAGACCCATTAAACATTAATAAAAAAAACCTGCACCCAAACCCAAACAAACCCAGTGATCTCATGTTTTTCAGATTATGCTCACCAAGCACAAAATGAAGCCTATTTTCCCAACCGCAGAGTAGAGGGCATCTTTTCGTCTTGGCAGAACAGCCAAAATGTGTCAATCTAACTGATGAGTTAGGTTCCTAACAGACTACAGACAACTGCCACTGTTGTCCCAAAGTATGGGCCTCAATCTAGCAGGATCTTTTCAGGATCAGGCTTGTAAACAGGAAGAAACATTGTTGAAATGAAAGCGAGAAGAGCAAGAAGCAAGGGGAAAATTCTACAAACATCCTACTGGATTTACAGTTTTTCAAAGGATTCACTTCTAATAAAAGGACCAAAAAAGTGCCTTTTTTTTTTCCTGGTTGCTGTTGTTACTAAGCAAAGAACTTTTTTCTTGCAATTCTCTGCATGCTGACACTTACAAAACAAGCTGCTGAGAGACGAATCTGTGGAGTCATTCGGGTACCACTGGGGATCATGGCTGGGAGAGGCAATCCAGTTCTGCTGAGGACTACTGGATGGGGACGGAAGACTTTTGGAGCTGTCACTGCCATTCAGCTTTGCAGGGGAGAGAGAAACACCTTCACCTGTAAGCCAATGTCAGAAATCACTGATTCAGTCAATGCAGTAAGATTACAGGATGCTGTACCAATTTATGCTTAGAAAGGAAAAACAAAAAACAAAACAACAACCAAAAAATCATATATATCCTAGAAGATAAAGGCTAGGCACATAATTTTACTTTCAGCAGATATTAAAAAAATAGCCAAGAATTGCTTCCTGGAGAAGTTTCTGCTGACACATAAGATGACAGGGATTTTTTTTTTTAAGTTAATAGGAAGAGGTTAGCTAAGCTCAGACTTACTGTATTGACCAGAGCTGATTGCTATTTCAATGATCGAATCACTGATTTGAGTAGCAGGCTCCCCTTGAGAAAGCACATCTTCAGGTGGTCCAGGCAGAGAAATATCCAAGAGAGCAGAAACATTGGGAGGAGAGAGCCGGGTGCTGGAAGCCTCTGATGAGGGAAGTGGAGGAGTAGAAAGACCATTCTGAAGGGGAGTCTTGGGCAGTTCTGACAGAGAAAGGACTGGTGTGCCCTGTTACAAGAAACAGAGTTAACTGTTCATAAATTTTATGAAGGACTTGGAAATCTGTCTGAAAAGCAACAGCTTAGCTCCTAAGCATCAGATTAAAATCAGACTTTAAGGAGGTGGGGCGGGGGGGAGATGACTAATAATCTAGCAGATAAAATTTTAGGAATATTAAGACTATTTTTTATATAACAATTTTTTATTTTACTTTTTTAAAAGTATGTAATATAAACAAATATGCTTCAGCCCATATGCTTCCAAATCATCTGAAAAAAATATAGGCCTGTAACATTCCAAAGAATATTTAATACAGCCTACATAACAGAAACAAGCATAATAAAAACATTAACATGATTTTTATGAACTCACAATATAGTTCTTAAGAATTAAGTGTTAATTTGCCTTTGTATAAGCAAAACACCTTTAACTTCTTGAAGAGTATATAAATATTTTAAACTGCTAACTCACTCCTCTTCCAGACTTGCCATAACTCAATTGATCTTTTTCAGGAGTCTCATCATTAGTACACGATCACAGAACAGTTTGTGATTTTTTTCTGATGTGGTACATCCAGAGCTGTCTTGAGAGCAAGAACCAGAACCTAAGGCCCCATTACCACAAATAAATGCCTAGTAGGTTCATATCCTGACATCTGTGTTATTAATAAAAAAAATAATATATATATATTCTTCCTCTCCTTTATGGTCCCAAATCAAATTAATTTGACTTTTTTTTTTTGAATGTAGCTGTCACAGGAAGGGTGGAAAGTGCTTCCACTGAAAAAAAGCCTGTATTCTGAGGCATGTTTAACACAAGGTTCTGGATCCTGCTGGAGGAGAAAAATGGGAATAGGGTAACAACACTCTCACAACTTACATGCTGCCACAGTTACTTTGTTAAGTATTTATGTCTTACAGGATCCAGCGTAAAGAAAAGTGATTCTCTGAAGAGGACTGGCATTGCAATCACATCTTGGTATTCCTCCTTCAGCAACGTACAAGCAGCAGAACTGCCAATTGCTGAAATCTTTCTTTGTGATGTCTAAAATGCATATGCATGATACAGAAGAGCAATTATAAACTCCTCCACTGTATCAAGAAATACGTAAAATCTGTTTGTCCTGGAGATGTCAGAGACTGCCACCTTGGCTTTACTTTTTTTGTAGAATGGCACCCACATAAATTTAAGCAGCTTTCCTAAATTTCTTTCTTTAAATTTCTTCAAATGCTAGCGATTTCAGTTCCCACAAAACAGTACCAAGGGTCAACATTTACCTGGGAACAAGGGGGTTTTAACTACTAATCCCAGTGGTGTTTTTAGAACATTACCCATTTCATACAACTGTTCTTTCAACACATACTCTACCTGGAAACCATCAGGAACTGCTTCCTGCTCATGCCGTGTTGGCAGGCTGATGAATGGAACGCGACACCCAGGGCCTGAGCCCTAGAAGCACAACAGAAATCATGTGAGTGACAAATGTTTACACGAGATGCTGCAAATGTAGGTGGGAGGTAAGAGCCAAGTGCCTGTCACCATTCACACACACTCTTTTTACAGGTCACACCTTTCAAATCATGTCTCAGGTCTCTGAGAAAATGACATGGACCAGTGTGTATCTGGCCCTCAGTGAAAGGAAGGGCAAGGAAAAAAAAGTAAAATAAAATAAAAAATAAATCACAGTTTCCATTCCAAATACATTCCTGAATGTCCATGTTTTGACCCAAATTCCCTCCTGAAACGCTGTCTATTGAAATGCTACTGTTTCTTTTCAAGCCCAAGTTTCTGGTTGGCCAACTTCAGTAGTCTCACAGCTGAAAGCTATTCCACAGACTGGGAATCTGTTCAATATGATGATTATTTGATCCCTCAACTCCAAAATACACACTATGCAACAAAGACTGGGTTTGCCATGATAGAAGTGTCTTAACAGCAAGCTCCAGGAGAAAGCTCATTGAAGAGTCATTAGTAATACTTTTTTTTCACACAGTAAAAGAGCAAGACACTTAACTACTTTAAAAAGCATGCTCAGAAGACTCTGACCTCTACAGTGGTGATGGAGCCTCCATTCTGATGTGCTACTGTTGACTCCTGCCCTGTTACCACCGTGGTCACTCCATCTGGTGACAGTGGAGACACACCTGACAAACCATCTGCATCCAGGACAGGCATAGGGCTACCAGGGATAATACCAGCACTTTTAGCTGCCAAGTCAATAGCACCTTTAGTGAAGAGGAAAAAACAAAACAAAACAAAACAAGAACAAAAAATTTACAAGCTTTTTCTTCAGGCAATTACTTTGTTGTGACTCATTTAAAATATTATCTTTTAAAAACTTCCAGTTCTTCCCACCCTGCCCTTTTAGTCTTTTTTTTTTTTTTTTGTCCTGAAAATTGTTAAGTATTTGGTTATGCAATTTCTAGAAATTTCCTACAGGTTACTAGAGGAGCTCTAAAAACAACATTGCCTTATTTTCCTCTAGCAGCCATTTAGACTTAATACAAAATACTAATGTTGCAAGGTTAACTTCACCCTGATCTTTTAAAATCCAGTTGGTACATCCGAATGTCTTCCCATAACACAGAATCCTCTAACTAAAGCATAGGGGCAGTCATTGTTTTGACCTCATTTGTTCTAATAATGAGCTCCATTCTTTTACTTCAAGGCAGTATTTGCTTGGGGTACACTGGCGAGTTTCTTTTCTTGCAGAATTCATAATTCCAAAGTAGTAAAGCTGTTTCTAAGTTTCTTTCAAATATCTCAACCCCTTTTCAAAGTGCTCATGTTACAGAACATCATAAAAGTGCTTACAAATTCTAAACCCCTTGCTTTGCCTGCAGATCAGACACAGCAGAGGAACCTAGTTCAGGCTGTCCCACCACTGACTGCTCCCTTTCTGCAGTCAAAGCAAGCCACAGACAGTGAGATATCATTAACAGAACCCCTTTCTTTAACCTCCAAAAGCACTAATGATTTTACCTGGGAAACATAAGCCAACAATTTAACATCATACAGACCACAACAGATTGTGACTCTCATTCTATTTAAGAAATTACTTACTAGACAGATGGTTGGTAGCCTGCGCTGGAAGAACTTTGGGCACAATTGGACGAGAAACAGCAGCTTTAGTCAGCGAGGACTGGATGGGACGAAAAGAACCCCTCCCTAGGGTGAAGGATTAAATACCTCTCAAACAAATGAAATATAACATCTTAAAGCAGAGCACAACACAGTTCAGTGGAAGCAAACACATTTGTGGTGGAGAAGGATGGATGGTGGAGAAGATGAAACAGACTTGAAATAGTAGCACAGGCTAACTGGTGCCTTACCACAGAAGTGCAATGGCAAGTGCTGCTGTGTTATTGAAGCTTCTTTTATTATTTTCAGTTAAGACAATATTTAAGGTCCTATGCTGATTTTGAGATTTAAGCCAAGAGTGGAGATCACCTGTACCGCCATGGTACTCGAGAGCATATCAGCAGAAAAGGACAAACGGGCAGTATACTGATTATACCGTATGAGATGTCAATGACATCCCAGGTACTAGTAAAAGTTCATTATAAAAACCAGACAAATAATTATAACCTACAGAAAAAAAATTCTTATCTAAGTAATTTATTCCAAAATTTTGTCTCCTTGTAGAAAACTCCATTTCTTCCCTGCTTTCAATACTGAGAAATGGAAGAAAAAAAAAAAATCATAATTATGACTTGCTTAATGATCCAGGAGAACAATCCCATCATCCTGTATGAAGTGACTCAAGCAACCAGTAAACAACTTCATGGTTTTGAACGGATATGTTCCTCTTTTTAGAAATTATTCCTTTATGCAGTTTTAAGGGACACTTTCCAGTCCATCTCATGGCAGCATAGAAGTGATGCAAGATATGCAGACTCACCTGTAATGGATGAGTTGGACAAGATAGAGAAGGAACACACATGCTGGGACGGATTTCCAGATGGCCTGGGGAGCAGTGTTCTCTATGGGAGAGAAACAACAATAAACCAAAACATATTTAAACACAGAACAGAGGGTAAAGCTCTTCCTCCAAGGCACAGATGTTCACGATACCTTCCTGAATAAACAGTATTTACATGGCATGATTATCATGCAACAGGCACAACAATGAAGTCTGTATAATCTTGAGAAATAAGCTAAAGATAGGAATCATGCGTTTTCTCTGCAAACTACTAGAAAATTTCCACATGGACAATCTTCAAAGAAATGTTAATAAGAACTATATTCCTTTCTGATAATAGTTGCAGTAATTTTCAAATCCCACAGAAATACAGCAGTGATCTTAAGGCTGAGATCTTATTTGTGTGCAAACTGATCTTCCACTACATTTAAACAAGTGTGCACTAATGAGGCAGCTGTATGTACTTGGGAGCTCTTGAAACGAATTGAATTGCATAGACCAGAATATCTCCCTACCAAAAACCAGTGTGCATGCAATTTCTAGGTCTCCTACTCTTAAACAGAGCAGAAATGTCAAAAAGGTATATTGACACTTGGTAACTTTGCTTTCCCCAAACAAGTTTCCATTATTTTGGCTTTAGATTTCTCTTATGCTCTCCCCCTGCCCGTGTGAGACAGTAGCATATGCCTTTCTGCTGGGCTATCAGAGTTGTCTAAAGGAGGTTAATGTCTACCTAACACTGAAGTTCTATAGCAATAGGCTACTTCTTCCATGTATCTCTTTGCAAGTGCCATTTTTTTTTTTTCCAGAAATCATTGCTCTTTCAAATAGTGTTATGTTTTATTTCACTACAGGGGCTTATACCCACTCCAGCTTAACAGCCATAAGTGAGTAGGAAGCAGAAATCTATCTCACAGAAGATCCTGTGGCAATGATGCTGACAGCTCTAAAACTGACAGCTCAGGGTACCACATGAGAACACTGCTTCTGCACCACCAGCAGGCCCAAAGAGCAGAACCTGCTTTCAGAAGATGGGCATTTTTATTTCTCCCAAACTACCTCATGCACTCAACTACTACTGTTGTTGATATTCCTCATATAGTGGCTATAACATGGCTAGATACAATATAAACTAAAATGCCTATTGCTTCATATGCCCAGCTTCATTTTTCCAGCAAACGTACAAGGACAGTTCAGTGGTTTTTTTTATTTCAGTTAGCTGCAAATCATTATAGCCTTCCTGATATCTCTATTCTGGAAGAAAACCAGGCTTTTTTCACTTTGCAGATTGTTCTGACCTGTACTACTAACGGCTTCCGCAAGTGCCTGTTCCGTAACTTCCTTGGCTTTGGCAAGAAGAAGTCCGACTGCATCTGCACAAGAACAGGAAATGCATCACAAAGCATACTAAGCATGCAGACAGAGTATAAATTATACCCTCCAAACACTGTTTTCAATAAAGTTTTAACTATTTAGTGAAATACTGTCTTTTGTTTCAGATAGTAGAATAGTCTTTCTGCTAGAATGCGAAAATCTTCCACCAGGAAGCTATTTTTTAATTCTTGTTTTCTGTTGATAAAGCTTTCTCCTAAAAAAGCTACTTCACTACTTATCTACTGTAGCTTGCTATGAAGTTGTCACTGAGATTGTATATATAAAACTAGTATTTGAATTAAGTATGTCAATGAGGTTATATTAAAATCAGCTGCCCAGTAAGGAGGGTATCAGTTTTGTTAAACTTGACAAACATATTTGCTAGAGCAACTTCATTAGAAAGTGAAGCAGTTTCATAGGGCTGTGTGATGACATTCAGATCCAGGTCTGAAGGGGTGATGCCAATTCAAAGCACAGTTATATAGTCAAAATCTGACAGTCTCGGGTAATACAATGTTATGTTGGAGCACCACTAGAAGTGCTGCTTCATCAACAAGTTTGTACTTTATCATTAACCAGAAAACCCTGTATTACCTAGGGGAAGCTGGCTCAGGCATAATATGCTGCTGCTGCTTTCATTCAGTCATCTCACTTACACTGATTGTGTCTAAGTGCTGCCGGAAGGTCAGTTCTGCTTCTTTGCTAGGCAAGAACAGTTTCCCATGGCGGCTGTTGGGTGGTAGAGTTGTAGGAACTGCAAAGAGTCCACCATCAGCATCTGTGCTTCCAGAACTTGAGGGACCAGCCACCAAGAGAGGTCTAGGGAGGTTTCTCAAACCTAGGAGATTTTTTTAACAGTGATTTAAATGAAGTGAAAACAAAACAAATCAGTAGCTATTTATTAACTGAAGGATCACACAGAGAGTTGAGACTTATGGATTCTGGTTCTCCCACCGTCTGTGATGTCAAATCATGAAACTATAAATCTTTCACTTTTCCCACCTGAAAATTGACAGTATTTACCTGCTTCACAAGGACACTGCAAACATTCACTTGCTTTGAAATCCATAATTAATTATCCAATTAATTAATTATGGTTAAATGGAGTTTTACACTACTAAAGAAACTAGAATTTAAGCACACAGTTTTAAGCCCCACACGAACTGTGTTATGCAGTTTGTTTAATCAGCTTGTGGAACTATTTAAAGGCCACTAAAAAACTATATATCCATCATTCCTTTTGTAGAAGAATATAATGCAGAACCAGACTCATTCTACAATGTTTATGATTTATTTACACTTCTCCCTTGCCCCTTCCCCATAGTGATTCAAAATGCAATCCCAATAAAATTCTTCTGGTGACAGAGAAATGAAAAACCGGGTATCAGTTTACCAAAATACCTTGTAAAAGATGGATTGTCTTAAAAATACATTTGGCACAATGAAATAATGACATCTGGCCCGAGTGAAACTTTGCAATTTACATGTAACTTAAAAAAATACTGTAGGATTCCACAGTGCTGTGCTCAGTCTGCAGGCATCCAGCTATGACAAAAAAACCAGCATGGTTAGTACATCGTTCTGAGATAACTGAGAAGTGTACCTGCCTCTTCCACAGAAGTAGCTGCTGGTCATGTAATGCTGGGTTTCGTTACAATAGTCACTAACAGCTATTTTCACACCCATATTGCACCCACGCTTGTCACGGTACCACAGCCTCTGCTGCTGGGCTGGAGAACTCAGCTGGAAGGCAGCAGGCACTTCACCCAGAGGTGAAAGAAGCTAAGTGGGCAACAATTCTTAGTTGTGTCTGCTGCCTCCCTGGGCAGGAAGACAAGACAGGACAAGGCTGGGCCACGCTAATGCAGAGATGGGGATATGCACCAGTATTCAAGACATCAAACTTTATTTAGCTAACAAATAAACCCGCAGGTTTTATTAACCTCCTATTTAAAAGGCAAGATTGCCACCCCTACCCTACTGCTCTAGATTCTGCTGGTTTTCCAAAGATTAATTAAAATTACAGTGTGCCAATATATCTAAAAATGAATTAAATGCAGAACAACATATGACCAGGAGTTAGAGAGAACTGTTAAAGATAATACATACAATATTATTTTTTTTAAAAGCAATAAAGAGATGCAACCGTAATTATATTTTAAGCACTACAGGTAATGTTGCATCACAGCTGTTACTTCACTTTTTCTAAATCTCTCTGACAGCTCCACAAAATCCATACAACTAGCTAAAGAGACAGAGGATGAAGAGAACTGTACAGTTTATCAATGCTTTCTAATCTTTATTTTCTACTGCAGAAGACCAAAATCAATTTAATTTAAAAAATAAAACCCCAAAACTGAAAACCAAAAAGCAGTTTGCACCTAGACAGACTCAGGACTAACGTTTATGAAGGAATGCACCTAGAAGGCTCATCACCAAAGGGAACCTAGCAGTGTGCTTTTCTGGCAGCCAAATCACTACAGTCATTTAATGGCACTGCATCTGAGGATACACATAAGCTCGATAATTACTGTATACTCCAGGTTGCAATTCCAGACTATAAACAATCCTACTTTAGATCCAAAACACCCTTACCAGGTCTGGCAAAAGGGATTCAGTTTGTCTACCAAACCCACACAACTTGAGTGAAGATACCAGACTTGCTCAGGTAACTGTTGGACATGCTGGATTGTCATTACTGGAGGCCTAAGCTGAGTGCATCACCCCAGGCAGAACTGCTGAGAAGCTAAACTAATTAAGCAGGAAGAATGTACTGAGCAGTAAAAGTACATTTTCACTGCTTCTCTCTTCAAGCCAAACAGCTCAGCTGGAGCCAACTTGGCTATCATTGGTATGGTACAAAACCAGGAACACATAATCTACGCTTTTAATTTCCTGACTTTGCCCTAAAGACCGTGTGCTCCATTTTAATAAGGCAATCCATAGCGCTACACAACCCTACTTGTAACCCAGGGATGCAAGTCGAAGACCAAAGTGGTTCTGAATCAAGGAAGCTCTACGCAAACAGAACAGGTTCTGTTTCTAGGGGATCAAATACAAAGTACTGTTATCTTGCTGTTTCCATCTGGTATCCTCAGTCTTTGTCTGCAAGTAAGCACAATGAAGCTTTAGGCAAAGATAAAATTGCTGTAATGTCCTTTTAAAATGAAAACCACAAAGAGCTCAAGTATGTTTTAAAGCATGGGTTAAATTGCTCCTGGTCCACTGCTTCTTACAGCATGGGTGTGAAAAGGACAGGGTCAGAATCACAATTGTTCCGAGTAACTCCGGTGTCTTCACAGACCTTTCTGAAGTCATAATACATTTGCTGGCAAATGCAACTGGACTGAAAAACAGAACTGAAATTCTTGGTCTGCATGGCTGGGGCTTACAAGTTGTAGCAGCTGTACTTTCTATTAAAAGAAACAGTAACTCATAATCATTCTGTATTTTATAACAGCAGAATGGAACAGAAAAATTTCAGTAATTATTTTATCAACAAACTTTACACCATATATTTACTCCCTTGCTCTGTAAGCCTTTGCTCTCTTGAGATCCCATACCCTGGATCAGTCAGCTCCTAAAAAATGCCTCATGAGAGTTCTGGATTGTAAATTGTATTACTGACATGCATTGCTTTTCAAGATTCAAAGTACTGAATTCAGAACAAAAAATAAAGCAAATTAACACATACCAGTGTTCTTAAACAGTTAGGTCCATAAGAGTAGGAACACTCATTCTCACAAGGTTACATTGCTGGGATGTAGTCATTCATGGCATGAAGCACTAATGGTCTGATCTTCTGAAATGGATTTTTATGAATACCCACCTGAGGAGCTTGAAGCAGCACCAGGAGAAAAAGTCTTGCTGTTGCGAAGGGCAGATTGATTTCGTGAACAACCTGGGCTCCTGGTGCTGATGGCAATCACTTTTCCTGGAGGAGTCAGTGACTGCTCCTCTTGAGTAGGCTTTATAGGTGATGTGGCAACAGAGCTCATTTCAGGAGTCTAAAAATGCACACACACTAAATGACTATTGTGTACTGATACAACAAATAGGCTGTTAAAGTCATTTTACTTAGGAAGCTTACAAAATCTGATATACTATAGTATCTTTAAAGTACTCTAACCAGCATCTTCAGTGGTGTGTGGTGAGTGGCTGAAATTCCCTCCCTGTGCATGTAACAATGTTAAATGGGATCGGTTCATTATCACTATTATGTTACAAACAGATTAACTCTGGACAAACTTCACACAGTGTGCTGGATAAAAGAAAAAAAAACAACCAACCAACCAAGCCAAAACAGAATGAAAACACAAAAAAGTAAAGACAGATCTGTCACAATAATGGAAAAGGTGTTACTTTTAATTCTGTGCAAAACTAATTCTCATAAATTCTAACCACCCAGAGGGCTGCTCTGGATAGAATTCTATTGGGACAAAAATACTTTGCTCTTAATTCTAATCAAGTAGAGACCAACAGTTTTCTTTTTTTTTGTCCCCATCCCTTCTTCTACCTCATACTGTAATACAGCAATAACCAGAGGCACATAGCAAGGTGCTTTACTCATTTTCCAGGTCTATCCATTTTTTTTTCATTAAGTTGTTTAAATGTTTTTGTAGAAAATACTCCCCTTTTAAGGAATTTGTGTGCAACCACTGGTGTAAAATTACCACCCACACTTGACTGCAATGCAATTTGCTCCACTTTGCTTTATGCTGGTAATCTTCATTTAAAGGAATAAACAACAAGCGCAGTTGGCCATTTTGGCTGTGTTACATATTACCTTGAGAACCTAGCATGGATCTGGACAGTCAATCCTTCCTCTGCTAAAGTACCCTGTGGCGAAAACACTATGGTTCCTGTCATTATTTGATGAAATGCAGAGGATTTAAGAGACAAAGCTTTCAAAAAGTTTACAGTACTTTCAATTAGACAGTAAATATCATCTTTGCCTCTTGAATACATATTAGTCCCACAACATTCACCACTGCCAGAAGAGTATCGTTTTCTGACACAGTGAGGATAAAGTGGTATTTGACAAATAAAAGGTTACATTACTTCTTTTTATTGGAATGATATGGTGCACATCTGAAAGACCTTTATTTTTCAGTACTACTATGCTACTTTAAGATGCAGAGAGCGCTAACGTGACAAGAAACCCCTTGCAAATAGTAACTGCTGATATTCCCCCCCACCTTTTCTATCCCTCTCCCCCCAAGTCTAAGGAGATGTCCTTCCTTCTAGTTTGTGATTGTTTAATTATGTAATTCCTGGCTGTAACATGTGTCACAAGGAGTAAAAGTAGATGCCAAAAGGGAGACCTGTCACAGATCTATGAGATGTCAGACCGAAAGTACTCATGGTTTAAAAAAAGTCTATATCTGGAGCTGTATCTGAGCAAGGATGGTTTTAAATTTATAAAGTTCTACATTCTGTGTCTATAAAAATCAGGATCAAAAGGAGCTTCAAAGGCAGTTAAGTCTGCAACAACAACGATCAAAGAACTAGGTGTGTTTGGAAACAGAGATACATTTGCATCCTATTCTGGAATACAATGCAAATGGTATCTTTAACTCCTCTTATCTCCATCACAGGCATTCAGTCAAATCCGTTTAATTCAGTGTCTTTTTCATCTTTAAAGGGATGTTTTACTAAGTTTCAATCAGTTGCACTAGGTGGAAATGGCTGCCCAGGTATCACAGGGGCAGATTTTAAACATTGTTTACAATGCACAAGAAGTGAAGCAAGTTCATTTCCAGCTTTCTGCCTAAGGAAGATGATGTTTTTCTGGGTCTCTTAAACACCTGTCCAGGAATTTTTACAAAAAATGACCGTGGCAGGTGCAGTTATCTTGGCTATGCTATCCCAAAGAAATAGATTATTTTCATGCTTCCACTTAGTATAACTTGAGCTACACAAACATTGCATATTAAAGGCTGCAGTTTTCATGTGGAATATTCATCTCGTCTAGGTTTCATTTCCCACAAAAGGCTGGACCAGATGATCTTCCAAGGTCTCTTCCAACCTGGGCTGTTCTATGGTTTTATAAACCTGAGAGAATAGCAGGTACCTATCTAACCTAACCTCCATCTCATGACTGAGCTTTTCAGTAGTCACATAAAATTCACTGTAATACCACTGAGACAACAAACCAGAAACAAAAAGGTAACATAAAAAGCAAAGGCAACATATTGAGGAGAAGTCCTCTCTGTAGCAAGCTGGGTTGTATTATGTTTTGTTGTTTTTTTTTAACAAAGGAATCTCCAAAATCTTGATGAGGTGGGTCACTGATTGACTATAAAAACACGACTGGGCAATTATTCCCCACATCAAATAACAGTTTAGCATCTGGAACATGAACAAGAGCTACTTACTGGTTTGGGATTGACTTCAGTAGAGATGAGTTTTAAAAGGCAGTTTAGGAGTCTCTGCTTGTGAAAGGTGGTACATGAAGGAATAGCACTGGACTCAGATGTTTGCTCCCTAGCATCCTGGGTTTCTGGCTCCAAGACAGCCAACCAGTCATATTCCAGCTGCAACTTGTTCGGTTTGCCCATCATGAGGTAGACTTCAGCCAGCGTAAGGCTCTCAGAAGTTCGTAAACTCCATCCTTCTTCCCTAACCTGTTGAGAGAGCCGGTTTGGGTCGTCCTTGAGAGACTTTGTACTAGATTGTCCCTGAGGTGGAGGTGGAAATGAGGAGCCCAGCTTCTCTTGAGAATCCTCCATTACTGCATCTGTTATATCCTTGGTACAAGCATCAAGCTGCTGGCCCTGGCTGTGGCTACCCTGAGTTTCATATCTGGATGGGCCACTGCCGGGTGAAGCCACACCACTTCTCAGGAGCTGTGGATAGGAGTCAGATATTTCTGCACTCCTCCCGCTTGGAAAAGCCCCAGGAGAAGTATCACCAGCTGCTGGAGTAGAGTCTTTCCCATGCAGTTTGTCTGTGCAAGAACATTTCTCTGGGACAATCAGGTCCTGACAGGACTTCATGTACCGTGGGAACGGATCGAGCAGAGAGAGTTCCTCCACATCAGGGATCCTACTGCAAGCACAAGCTGTGCTGCATGACACAGTTGCTTGGTCACTAGCCAGGGCCTCCCTGCCCTCCACACAGAAGGCCACTGAGCTTAGCTTTTCATGGTTCCCTCCTGGATCTTCAAGTCCAAAAGGCAGTTTTTGAAGAGAATTAGGGATGCCAAGACTAGAGGCAGTTCCTTCCCCCACGCCAGGCTCTGGGACACCATCTTCAGTGCTTCCAGAAACTTCAGCTGTGGGATGAGAAGTTTTGCTTGACTCTGTAGTGCTGTCTGCCCTTCCAACACCCTTTCCTTCTGTTCCCCGTGTATATTTTAGTTGTCCCCTAGCTGTCCCCTGACCACTCTGTATGCCTAGGATTTGTGCAGGGGGCAGTAAGTGAGAGTCTTTCGTGTTCTGTTTGCATTTGCCAGTTTCCTGCCAGTGCACCGTGCAGAAAGCTTTGGAGTGGACCACTCTGGCTACACCAGGCAGTGGAGTGAGTGTACAATTCTCTCCTGGGAAGAGATGGAGCATGACTTTCTCCTCTGAGAAGTTGCCTCTTGTTTCTGAGTCTCTGGAGTCTTGAAGCTGCCGTTCTTCTAGTGTTTTACGCTAAAAAAAGATGTGTCAAAGAATACAACAGTCGTCTTCCCCTTCCAAACAAGCACCTGGTAGCTTATTTTGCAAGTTTAATAAAAAAAAAAATTGCTGCTCATGGACATGTTCTCTATTCAGCATAAATATGAAGACTCTACAATCAGAAATTAAGTTCTTTTGTGGAGATAAGAACTGTGCTGAAGACCTGCTACAAGCAAAAACTAAATCTCTGTTCCAGTCAAAATTATTTATCTCTGCTTCACACAGCATTGTAATTGTAAAAAAAAGCCAAAACAAGCAAACAAACAAACAACAACAAAACCAAAACAAAACACAAAACCAAACCCCAACCAACTAATAAACCTCCACAAAACAAAGCAAAAAAGCCCAACATCACAGCACAGCAAAACAGGCTCCCCTTTCTGTGCAGTAACCTCCATCTTACATGTTCTGACATCTTTCTAAGTTTCCAAGTGTTATGCTGTTACTTCTTCCAGGCTCACAAATTAAAAAGAAAAGCCTGAAGTAAAGGACTAAGAACCAGTAGCATACTGGTTCTACAGCATACAAATCAACAGGAGAACAGAATGTATTTTAACTCACAAATCCTTCTACTTCAGGGATCAAAGTTCAGAGGTAGGGATCTCTCTCATGTTGTATGGCTCAGACAACACACAGATACATAACAGGTAGCAGCAGCTACCTAGACAAGAAGCTTAAGCCTTCATTTGGTGAAGCTGCATAAAGCAAGAGGAAAGATCTGTTTCCAGTTTCAACAAAGAGATTAAGGACAAAATTGTCAGTTGTTATCCTGGCTTCTATTGCAGTCACCCATATATAGTGGGACAGCCTAAGCTCACTGTTTAAGGAAATGAAATAAAGGCAGGGAGCTTCCTTTATTACTAACTAGCTTTTCAGGGGATCATTGCAGAGAGCAGTTGTGGTATATTAAGTGGAATATTATGGGATTTCCCATGAAAGGTTCCATTGGTGATGCTGAGATACTGATGTCTACTAAGCATGGGCTGGTAAGTTTATGAGGTAGAATCCTATTTCCAAAGCAAAAAATGTCTTGGAATAGGAAGAGAACTGCTCCTAGGACACAGCATACAGAGCAGACTAAGCAGAAAAAGGATACAATACGCACTTCATGGAGAGCCCACTTCTGCTTCAGGAACTCGATGAGGCTGGAGACCTTTCGATGTAACTCCACTATCATCCTGTATGCAAGACAAACAAAGCAAGGGAATTGAGGAAAAAAAATGTCAGCAAAGTTCAAATCACAGCCTCGATGATGGAATGGGAATTAAGGGAATAAACTGACACCCTGTAACAGAAGCACCGAGAGCACATGTACCACTCCTGAGCTCTAAGAAAGCAAACAAACAAACAGATAAGAAAACCAAAAATGTATGTCATCCCATAACTTTAAAATCTAGGTAACTTACAGCTGAGAAAGATCTAAAAGCCCATCAGATAAATCTGATTGCCATGATTCAAGATGCTTGTTCCTCCAGATGAAATAAGATAGAAAAAGATGGCAAGGTTTAGCTAAATTGTAAATGTGCAGGCAAGGCACAAAGCTACTACATGAAGTATAGAAAGAAACAGAAAAAGGGGCACAAAAAGACCCACAAATATTTACTTTTTGCTCTCAAAGAATTTTACAAAATAAAGCTGATGCTAAAAATCTTCCTTTTCCTTTCTGCATGATCTTTGGTCAGCCTCATGTTTTCTGCCAGTACTTGGACAAACAGCCATTGATGACACTGAAGCAACAGCACCTACTACATTTACATTGAGAAGATTAAGCAACAAATACTCTCTGCTTGTATAACTGTTGCAGTTGACATGTTCAGAGCCTTGGTGCAGTGGCCTCCGACTGCTGTTTTACCTCCCTCCCCTATGCCTCTGTCTCATGGTACACTTAATGTACATTTGAGCAGAACTAGTGCTGCTTATCTCCCTTCTGTTTGCAGTCTGCTCTGACAACAGTATGTAAGTGGCATGAAGTATATCCAACTCCAACTCTAGTAGCTCCTACCATTACTCAAATTAAAAGCTATAAAGAGCAATGGTAAAGTAATTTTCAAGTCTGATTTCTCATGTTTACAACAATCATGTACTCTGGTTGAACAAAGCTTTTGGAATAAGTACATTTAGGCAAACTACACGATCAAAGATGAACTGCCTCTTGGCAAAGAGAACCCTGAAGAGAAAGGACGATGCCAGAATGCTGCTCATGTATCTCCTGATTCTGTTCTGAGCACCAGAGCCAGTTCTTCATTACCTAAGTCGTGGATTCTGGGCAAGACTCTGTACTCGAGCCCACGCGTGATTATTTCGTGGCTGCAACTCCACAGGGACCTTGAGAGGAAGGCGTACTGGCTTCTGGTCCTCCTCATCACTAACGCCTGAAAGGAGATAAAGCACAAAGAGCATGAGTCAAAGCAAGGACAACTCAGAACACTATATGCTCAGTCACATGAAAAAAAGCATCAGAGACATCATCAGCATCACCTACAAACAACTTAGGCAGCTCAGCTTCACCAGTGGAGCCTGATTCCTTAGAGTATCTCCTGTTCCCTTATGTTTATTTTTTTTCCCAGGACACTGCAGTGGTATTGGAGCTTGCAGTTGAACAATCAGTGCCAAATTCATGTGGCTGGAAATTTTGAACAGGTACATTATTTCAGGCCTTTAAACTGCACTGATTCTACTTAATGGTGGGGGGGAAGGAAGAGGAAGAAAAAAAAATAATTCTTAAAAAAAGAAAGTAACACAGAGCTGAACTGGAGAAGCTTAAAAAAAAAGATGTCTAAAATGCTCAGTGCTAAACAACATACTGCTGCTTATTCACTGGCACAAGGGACTAAACTTCGCATACAGAGAAAGCACAACTGGTAAAGCGGCAGCAACCTTGTCTGGTGTAGCTATTGCCTTTTCAGTTTAGCTAGTGACATACTCCAAGACTTAGAAAGTTGGGTGGGTCCTAAAGTTGTTGGGATTATACAAGCAAACAGGATAAGTAAGACAATAGGGACATGTCTGTTCCCAACACAAATGTGAAATAGCACAAATTCCCCTACTGGTGATGTACACATCAAAACAGGCCCACTCTCATATTCTTCCTACCATCTGTTAAAACCCTTTCACGTTCCAGAGCTTCTTACTTACCATCTGGATCACAGAGCTTCTTCAAAGCTCTGCACATTGGAGCTTTGATACGAAGGTTTCTGCCTTTGTAACGAACAGTCGTAGCCCTGCATACATTGAAAGAAAAGTATTTACAGGCACCATTAACAGAAGTTTGTGAATGCATACATATTATGGTCACAGGGTCAAATACAATCATGGCTACAGGAATGAACAAAGAAATTGAAGGGTTTGCAGTGCAGATTCACGAGAGCATTTAATCTTTTCTGTTGCCTTACTTTTCATTATAGAAATGCTACTCTCGTGACCCTCCTCTTCCATACTTTCATGAAACACTGGGTTGTTCGCTTAGGGAGCAAACCAGAATTACAGAATTACGTCACTTCAGTTGAAGAGTACCCTCAGAGACAGCTTCTTCAAAAAGACAAGTGGTTTTGCTTTGTTCTCCTCTTCATACTCCTAACTCTTAATTACAGGAAGTTTTTGAAGAGTCTTCCATTCTGAAATATCAACACCCTATCTGTTGCAGAAATGAGGTCTAACAGCTTGTGTGGGAATCTGAACAAAGTAACTTCTAAAATACAATTTCACTGGCTTTTAGCTTCAATACCACATTAACAGCTATAAAGATCCTTAAAAGCAAGAGCCATTTTTGGTTTCACATAGTGGAACTATTTCATTTCTTCATTAAGTCCTGTTTTCATTTTAGAGATTTAAAAGGGGGGTATTGAGACCAACAAAGTTACTGATGGCAGTACTACTTAATACTCCTTAACTACTACATAATAAGTCAGGCAATAATGATCAGCTAGTATAGAAGCAGCAGGACTGAACATAAGTCTTTGTAAGTAAAATGAAAGACATTACAGAGAATATTCCTACAACATAGGAAAAAAATAAGATCTCACTGTAAGTAACCAAAGTACACTGTTCAGTATATGAAGGAACACAAAACACACAGATTTGACAAAACTATGCTGAAAAATTCACATGTAAGTTTTTGCCCCAGTGCTACAGCACTCTTCCATGACTACAGCAATCAATACTTTTATCTTCATTGTTTCCTAAATAAATTTAGAAGTATCATCCCAGCCCTCTAGACTCAGGTGTGCTGCTTGGAGAGTCAGGAATAAACACCCCCAACTCCCTTTCCCATAAAGTATTATAAGGCTTCAAGCAACCTAGAGAGAGAAAGTTATTGTTTAAACTAATATCAAATTAGATATATTTAGAGAGCGCAGTTTCCCAATTGAAATCCATGGCTGGGAGGATGGGAAAAGAATAGTTCTACTAATTTAAAAGAAAAGCACTGTAAAAAGGAGATGGCCTGCAACAGAACTACTCTTAGATTAAAATCACTTATTTCCTTCTCTTCTCTTACCTAGCTCCTAGATGTTTCCAAATGAGAAAATGCTAAAACTTAAAAGAGGTTTTTCTACTGAATATGCATTAAGAACTGCCAGTATAACTTGATACCAAACACATATTCTGCCCATTTAAAAAGATCATTTTGTATACTATTTCTTTCAGTATCAATTCCTATTTCATTATCAAGATTTTTAGGGACTTACAAAGTCCCCCTCAGCATGCAAAAGAGCTTTCACAAGGAAATCAAAAGCAGTGAAGAATTACTCCCATTCCCCACAAAGCACACAGAAACTAAACCAGACAGGTCAATCAATACCTGTTAAAAGTTTCTGTCTTTAATGGTCTTATTTGTGATATTAAAAGCCTCTCAGGTTGGGGGGCAAAACCACACCTGCTGACAGACACATAGTAGCACTGTGCTTTAACTGTTGTGCATTTACAGTATTTCCTTAATTATGTCTTTGTTATGATTTGGGTTGTTTAGTTTTTTTTTTAAACTCATCCACAAATCCTACAGATTCACAAAGATATCCAGAAAACATTTAGATTTCCTCAAATGTAGTTTTTATATTAAGTGTAAATTTGAAAACCTAAGTTAAATAAAAATCTTTCACTCCTAAAGGTGAAGCAAACCACAAAAGCTTTGGTTTATTTAAATGGGTTTCTGACCAGCTCTGATATGCTGCCGTATAGCTTTTTTTTTTTTGTTATATATCCTACTCACACAATCCACTGACAACATATCGCTGTAATAAAAAATTAGCAACAACAGACTGGACAGAACGTGAGGAAAAACTTCTTCCCTGTGAGAGTGACAGAGCTGGAACAGGCTGCTCAGAGAGGTTGTGGAGTCTCCTCCTCTAGAGACTCTCAAGACCTGCCTGGATCTGTTCCTGTGTGGCCTGCTCTAGGTGTTCCTGCATTGGCAGCAGGGTTGGACTCGATCTCCAGAGGTGCCTTCCAACCCCTACCATTCTATGATTCTATTATTCTGGAATAATTAATGACTTCATGGATAAGGGCAGAAAAAAACCCAAACCAAACAATACATGGAAAATGTCAAACTGCAGCTCTAAAAAGTAAGAAAGGCCCCCTAGACTGCAGGTGACCAATTCAACTATCAAGATGCTTAACAACCCAGTTTTAAGAGTTTCAGAAAAAAGTTCTCACTTACCCAGCTTGAATGAGCTCGTTGAGTTTAGCTGCATTCTTGTCATCCATACCTTTACATGAAACGGTATAACACAGTGAATTAGGATCTTAAGCAATACAGTATGACCATTTTTTTTTGTGTCCTGTTTGGTTTTCAGCACTATTACATTTAAT
Source organism: Chloroceryle amazona (assembly GCA_027560015.1). Classification (NCBI taxonomy): domain Eukaryota; kingdom Metazoa; phylum Chordata; class Aves; order Coraciiformes; family Cerylidae; genus Chloroceryle; species Chloroceryle amazona. Next base: position 16,083 of record JANHFX010013078.1, on the reverse strand, counting down.
TCTCACATATGATCAATGTGCATAAATGTGTTATACCATACCCCTTCTGAAAAGTTTCTGTTTTCATAATGTGTAAGCTTTACATAATTCTTGCCATGAAAATTACATTTTACTCATGTATTAAATTACTTTAGGTGCTACAGTCCTCTTGGGTTGCTGGGCATTAATCTGACACTGTGGTATTTAAAAGAAAAGCTTCCTCATCTTCCTGCTCAGTCTCTGTTGCTAAGGTAGCACAGCACAATGAAAGAGCATCAAACCTTCACAGCACTTAATGCAATAAAAAAAGTAAACAAGAACAATCAAATGCACATGTCACCCACACTTTTCTTCTATGCGTTGTACAGCACATTTTTAAATGGATATTATGGTAGCTTGATTTCTATTCCCTATGACAATTAGGCCCAGATCAATTAACCTCCCTCTGGCAATGCTGAAACTGTTCCTGACATGCTTTTGTGTCTCAAAAGCTCTGTGTAAATCAACTCAATCTCTGGGAATATGGGACTGGGTGAAAACCACAATTTAAATAAATAAATAAACAAATAATATGGAAAATGAGAGAAAGAAACTCCATTCACCAGCTGCAGAGCAGACCTCTCTGGAATCTGTGTGTAGAGGCTTGCAGCTTAAGCCCTTTTGGTCCTGGAGACTAGAATTTTCCCAGTGACAGTGGATAAAATATGTAACCAAGTACCAAAGTTATAAAAAGCAGCAGCACAGGGTAAGCATGTATTGCCATGGTGACTGTGTGAAACATTACTTCCAGGCATAGCAAAGAGGGGCTGTTGATTGTTTTAAGACAAGACATCAACACAGGGGAGAAACACTAATACTGATTTCTGCTGACTATGCAATCTGTCTTGTCTCTGCACCTTCTTTGACATAGAATGGTTCAAAATTGCTTCTCCAAGATGAATTAACACACTGGAGATCTTTGAACAAAGAGAACAGAGTCACTATGAACATTCACAACAGTCTTGTTCTTGACATTACAATAAAAAAATTTGAGGTGAGGATAGAATACAGCAAAAAAAGAAATCTGAACTAGAACTGCACACATCCACTCATGAAAGCTTTCTTTCCTTTTTCACTTTACAACTAGTATGACTTTGCAAAGAAGTGGAAGTATGTATACTGAATATTTTCCATGTGTCACAAATTAAACAAAACACGTAGAAGATGCACTACGATCTAACACTGACTCTAGAAAAAGAAGCTTGGAGACAAATAAAAAAAAAACAAACAAACCAACCCCCCAAAAAAAGAAACCACAGACAAGAAGGTTTGGCCTAGCATAGAGCGTGCATGTTCCTCTGAACATTCTCCAAGCTGCCTCTAGTCTGGAAGCCAGTGAAGACCACAGAAACTGCATCCAGGGCTGCATAAAATAAATTAGGTCAGCAGGTCAAGGGAGGGAGCTCTGCCCCTCTACTCTACTCTGGGTAGAGCCCACCTGCAGTGCTGTGTTCAGCTCTGGGGCCCCCAGAGTAAGACAGACATGAACCAGTAGGAGCAGGCCCAGAGGAGGCCACAAAGATGACTGAGGACTGGAACACCTCTGCTGTGAGGCCAGGCTGACAGAGTTGGGGTTGTTCAGCCTGGAGAAGAAAAGGCTGCAGGGAAGACCTGGTCAACACTTAGAGGAGGCTTACAAAAAAGATGGGGACAGACTTATTAGTAAGGTCTGTAGTGATAAGGTGTTGGTTTTAAACTAAAAGGTGGGAGATTCAGACTCAATACGAGGAAGAAATTGTTTTGCAATGAGGTTGGCGAGACACTGGCCCAGGTTGCCTAGAGGTGGTAGAAGCCCCATCCCTGAAAGTGTTCAAGGCCAGGCTGGACAGGACTTTGAGCAATCTGGTCTAGTGGAAGGTGTCCCTGCCATGGCTTTAAAGGGAACGGGCTAAAAGGGAGGCCTTTAAAGGTCCATTTCAACTCAAACCATTCTATGAATCTATGAACATGGTATCTTGCTAACACAACCTATCAACTTCCAGAAAATGGGGTAGCACTGCTATGGCAGATAGTCATCTATCTATACTTATCTGTACAGACAAAACCAACCTCTGGGATTGACAAGGTCAGAATGAATCTAGGTTAGCCAGTAAAGTTGCTATTTCTGATTATGACATGTAATACATTTTAATCTTTGGTGTTCAATAAGTAAAGATTTAGAGACTGACTTAGAGAAAGGCATCATGTCAGATTTTGATTGCATAGGCAGAAATAATCACGAGTGCAAGTGATACTATTTACACATTTAATTGCTTAGTTTTCAAGAATAGTAAAATAGGCAAACAATCTAAAGTGCCCACAGATTTACTTGTGATCTGTGGGCATTACACGCACTGCGTTCCACAGATAGCAAAAGATAAAGAAATCTATCAAAGAAAAGGGGAACTAATGCAACAGACTAAGAAGGTCTTTAAAAATAAAAATACATTTAATAGAAAAATGATACCACAGATTACGCAACGATCACAAATTCTGAATCACTCAAAAGTGAAACCCTGCTAGGCACTGCCAGCTTCAAGGGCAGACACTTGTGATTCTATCATATAAGAATAATTTTAAGTCATTCATACTCACATCCACCAATCTTTTTCCTTAGTTCCCCATAGCAGATTAAGCCATATAGCTCCAGGGAAGATTTTTTCAGCCCTTGAGAAAAAACTGAAAAGCAGAAAAGGTTCAAGTGAGATGCAGATACTCATTTTGACACCTAAAAATGATTTCTATTTTCAATGAGAAACATTGAAACTTCTTTTCAAGAAATGTTACAATGAGACACATTCACTGATTTCCTTTTGGCAACTCAAGTATCTGGGAAATACAACATATTTTATATTATAAAAAAAACAAAAACAAAAACCAAAACCAAAAGCAGCTTCCACAAAATTTAAACAAATATGCAGCAGTTCCATATGTTAGATAAAGCTAATTCATAATAAAGCTAACTCTAGCATCATTTAACCATTTTCTAAAGCAAATGTCCAGATGCCCCCCAAAAAAATGCAAACAGAAGTCTTTCTTAGATGAAAAATAAGAAGCAGGTCTGAATTTTTCAGAAGATAGAGAACATCTTTTGTGCACAACAATGGATCTCAGAGAATAAAAATTCTGAGTTCTTTATTTTTGTATGAAGACTTACACATAGTTTAAACAACTTTGCAAGGTCTTTTTCTCCTTTCTCATGAATACACAATGTGGTTATTATTATGAGTAATACATCTAAACATCTATGGCAGAAAGATAAGATAGTCTCATGGCTTACAAATGAGATGAAAATATTTATTCTTGACTATGTGTCAAGAATTCACTTCTCTTTGGCTTGCAAACTTATTTAATTTCAAAAGCCAAGCATACAGATCTCTAACAATACTACAGCTAATCAAACTAATAGTAAATACTACTATTAAAGCTACAGCTCTTAAGTGAGATTTCAGACCTTTTACATAAGATCATAGAAATATAGAGATGTCTGGGTTGGAAAGGACCTCTAGAGGTCATCGAGTCCAAACCCCTGCTGAGAGCAGGGACATCTTCAACTAGAGAAGGTTGTTCAGAGCTTCGTCAAGTCTCACCTTGAATGTCTCCAGGGATGGGGCCTCAACCATTTCCCTGGACAACCTGATCCAGTGTTCTACCACCCTCATGGTAAAGAACTTCTTCCTTATATTTAATCTAAATCCACTCTATTCTAATTTAAAACCATTACCCCTCATCCTTTCACTCCAGGCCTTTGTCAACAGGCCCTCTCCAGCCTTTTTAATCAACTCCCTTCAGGTACTGGAAGGTCACTATTAGGTCTTCCCGGAGCCTTCTCTTCTCCAGGCTGAACAATTCCAGCTCCCTCAGCCTGTCCTTGTAGGAGAGGTGTTCCAGCCCCCTGATCATCCTTGTGGCCTCCTGGACCCGCTCCCTCATGTCCATGTCCTTCCTGTGCTGAGGGCTCCAGAGCTGGATGCAGTGCTCCAGGTGAGGTCTGACCAGAGCAGAGTAGAGCGGCAGAATCCCCTCTCTCCATCTGCTGGCCACATTTCTTTTGATGCAGCCCAGGATGCGATTGGATTATGGGCTGCAGGCACACACTGGCTGCTCATGTCCAGCTTCTCCTCTACCAGCACCCCAAGAGAGGGCTGCTCTCTATCACCTCATCCCCCAGCCTGTACTGATAGTGGGGATTGTTCTGGCCCAGATGTAGGACTCTGCACTTGCTCTTGTTGAACCTCATGAGGTTCACCTGGGCCCACCTCTCCAGCTTGTCTGGGTCCTTCTGGATGATATCCCATCATGATGGATCATGAATCATCATAGATGGAGAACTTCAAGTTATCAAGAGAACAGATGAAACTAGTGTAGTGAATTCATATAAAAGCAGTGATACAAATACTGCTTTTGATAAGTAGTTTTCAAAATCCATGAACTTCAATATAGCCATGCTAATAAAAATAAGACATGTTCACAGACATCTGATCCAGTACTTATTTTCTCTTCTCTACCATTCCTACCCTCCCTGATGGCACTAAAAGGTGGGATTCTCACCCCCACAAGTCTGTGAACTTTACACTAAGCCTATTTCATCGCATACTAACCATTATCAAAGTCAATGTACTTTGAGATCTTGTGCCAGGTTCGGTAGTAGAAATGGCGAACCTGCTCCTTATTCTTCACCATGCTTGCTGGTTTGCCTTTCTTCTTGTATTTCAGGGCAATGTTGTTCTGGATAGCTTCAAAGTCCTTCCCATGCTGAAGAATAAAGAAAACAAATCCAGGTACTCAAAAATCAAACTTATATTTTGTCATAAGACAACTCAAACAACAGGAGGGACCTGGGGGTTCTTTGTGGGAAATTAGATTTCAGTGGTCATCAGACTTCTTTGATATCATAACTCAACAGCAAAAGAATGACACTGGTTTCCTTTATTTTATATAAAATGCCTTATAGATTCCAAATAAATAAACTTCCGATTTTATGGGCTGTTTTAAAATAATAACTGTAAATTTCTAGCCAACTTTAAAAAAAAAAACAAACACAAACCTCAAAACATTACTCATAGATGTGCTAAGTAGCTGAATTTAGATTACTGACTCTCACTTGACTGTCTTTACTTTCCTCTGCATTCTTCCCTCCTCCCGCCATTTCTGACTATGGTGAATGAAAAGCCTCTACTATTTATCAGCCTCACTTTCATTTACAGTAGATTTCATGTTCCGGTTACTAGGGGTACAAAATCTGAGTTTCAAATAACGAATGACAATATTGTATTTTAAAAAAAAAATAAAAATTAGAAACTTCTTATAGAAAACACATTTTTCACACCACCAGGAATCTATCATATATGGCATACAAGGTAAAAGATGATCTCACTTTTCTTTGTCTCTTAGCCCTAGCACTGAAGTGGCTCAAACCTTTTGATGGTCAGAGAGTAAATACAGTGCCCACAGTTCTTATTAGAATAGAATGTATCTTCTTCTTCGGTAATATTACAGTTAAAGTGCATTGCTTTTGAAAGTTGAGATGGGGACATTATTTCTTTCTCATTTAAACAGAACCATAATTGAAATTATTTTAAACACTCATGAATAAAACTCACAAATATCTCCTGTTTATTTAAAAAAAAAAAAAAAAAAAAAAGAGCTTGCCACTTTTGAAATATGACTTTGACTGACAGCTGGTTTATAGCCAACTGTATATACATATGCAAAGATAAACAAATGCATATGTGTACAATATGCACTTTGCTCCTGCAAATCTCAAGTGAATTGACCTTCTTCAGGAATACCCGGATGCTAAATGAAGCCATCGAAGCTTGTTATTTTCCTCTACGTGTACCTCATACAGTCCCTCGAAGAAAGTATTTTTGTCCTCTGTGCTCCATGATTCCCACTGCCGTCTGACTTTCTTTCCTTCCTCCTTCTCTCCAGCTGAGGAGCTCAGGTTCCTTGTCGTTGACTTGGAATTCCCCGTAGGATTGCTGGGAGGAATTCCTGGTGTGGCACCAGATGTAGTCCCTCCATTGTCTGTTGCTGCAAAAAACACGACCTGAATAAATACTAAACCAGTAAGAGGATTGATGGATAGAAATAAGGAACTCAGAATTTCCTCCTTCTTTACCACTTCTGTCTATATCAGTTTCTTTTCAAGATATTTCACCTGAAATACAACAAGCAAGTAACAACTTCTGTTTAAAATAAATAAAATCTCAAAGAGAAAAAAAAGAACAAGGAAAATGTTTCAAGGACTTAATTTTGTATTTCAAGAGGTAAGACAGACAAGCAGGAATACACCAAAGCACCCTCTAAAAGACGACACTCTGATGCTTATACACTGGTGTGCTCTGCAGTTGTCCCTTTGCAGCTGAGGTGAACTTCTGAGCAATGCTGAACACTGATGTGGCCAATAAAGCAAACTAACGACCATGAAAAAACATGTAATTTCATATCCTTGACTTTTGTCTCGATCCTACTGCCTCTGAAATAACTGCAACAACGAAAGGACTGAAAGACATCTACTTTACTTCACTGCATCGCAATGAATCGGCACTCTCGAGACTGATACTCGGACAATTAGCCCATCCAGCACAACTCAAGGTGTCCCCAGGATGGCATGTCCCAATTCCTGCTCTCTCCCCAAACCTTGTGTGGCTTTTGGAAAAAGGCATAGCAGTGTAATCTGGATTGTACCTTTATCTCTTACCCCCACCCCAAAGAATGTGGATCATTAAAAAAAGATATGAAGATCAGAAATATGAAATGAGAGTAAAGCCTGATGGAACTAAGAATTTGCTGTTTGTGCAAGTAGGGGACAGTGAAGGAAATAAGATGGAAAAACTGCAGAAAGGTAAGAGCTTCATATAATGCAGTAGGATTCCCTTCCCTCACCTTCATGCAGAAGAAAAAGCTCGTTTTTTTTTTAACAGCTGTAACTATTAATCTTTCAAAGACATTTTTGTCAACAAAATGTTATCAAATAACCTTAAATCTGTGATTTATTCACAACAGAAATAAACCCAAACATCACGCTTGGTTTGATACTGTAACAGATTAGCATCATGTTAATCCAGAAACCAGGGAGATGTCGCTGGTTTCATTTTTTCCATGAAAACGTAACCATTCTCTGCAACTTCTATTTTCAAAATATACTACCATTTATTTTGCTATGAAGTGCTATTTAAGATTTGTCTGTCCTCATCAATGCAGGCATTTACTTAATAAAACAGAAGCCTTTTAACATTAAACATACATTGCTCATAAAAAGAATGCTTTTTACTGTTTCCATTTTTCCAGTTACTGTCCCTTATGTTTTGTAGTTTATCTCATGACAATTTGGCTTGCCTTAGTTTACCCACTTATAAATCCATCTTGTACAAGACAGTAGTCCTAACTAGTTGCCAAATTTATATACATATTAGCACAGATTTCCTTTCCATATTTAGGCTTTAAAGGCCAGTTGGCTTTTAAAATTCAATTATATGAAGCTGTTCAACGAGCAAAGTCAGTTTATATATATATACACACATACAGGTACATACATGTGTACGTATTTCATTCCAACACCAGGATATGCTAATTTGATAATCTCAGCTCTTAAAAAAGAGTAGCAGAAGAATCAACACTTATAAGCTTACTGTGTGTTAGAGATTTGAAAGACTTGTATGTAAATCTGAACTGGAACTATTCAGTTGCAATTTGAAAGTAATTCCTTTGGGTGACAAAACCGGATTTTCCAAATCCTAAAAAAAAGCTGTTTGTTCAAGTAACAAACAACACTTGAAATCAAACCTGGAAGAGAGTAAGATGTGTGCAAATACTTTTTTTCCCCTGAATACAATAAATGCTTACTTGATAAAAAATGATATTGTAACCATTCTAAGATTAACATTTCTTTTATTTCTAGAAATGACTATATGATCCTTCTAAAGGAAATTACTGTCACCACAAGGAAGCAAGTTAGGCAAAACATAAAAAAAAAAAGAACATCAAGAAGAAAGTGCACTTAAAACACACTTCTCAAATAAACAGTTTCTCTATTTCTTAAAGCCTTCATCAGACACTGATAAAAAACCTGAAAGTTAAGCATTTTATTCTGGTACTGTGAAGGTAAATCCTTTAAAAAAGAAAACAAAAAAAGGAAACCGTAAGAAAAACCTGAGCACTTCAATAGATGGCTGAAAAGAAACCCAACAATTTTAAGACACAGAATTGCTTCTTTGTTCTGCAAATGTGAGAATGGAATATCAGCATTTGCATGGTAAAGAAAAACAGATCTTAATTCAAATACACCAGCCCTCAATCTTGATCTACAGCCTCCTGTTGCTACAAGCTCCCAGTGCAAAAGATGTCCTTTATCAAAAGACAGCTACAGGACTATCCCAAAGTTACTGTTCTGATTACAGACCTTTCTGTACATTTCAGACATACACACATTTCTGAGAAATCATTCAGAGAAACCACAAATGCAGGGTTCTGTGGTTTTGTGCGTTCATTGGGTGCTTGTTTTGTGTTCGGGTTTGTTTTTTTATTTTTTGAGGGGGTTGGCTGTTGTTTTTTTTCCATCAGTCTGTATACATACTCACATAAGTAAAGACCTAAAGTCAGCTGTCTGAGATTCAGATATTATCAAGGATTTTCTGGAGACTGTCCCGTACACATGAAATTTTCACTGTCAAAACTCATAAGAAACAAAAGTAGCAGTGAGAACTTTAAATTCTAGTAAGACTATAGAGTTCAGTAAATTTCCTCTTAGTTGTATATAAAAGAGTAAATGAACAGTACGATTCTATTGAAGACATGCTAAGGACTCCAGATCAAACTTCTACAAAGAATATACAGCCCATAATTGCTCTTTTATACATACACTTACTATTCTACAAGACAAACTTTAGTCATGGGATATCACAGTCCTTCTTGTTTTAATCACAAATAAATTACTATCCAGACAATTGTTTAGAGTATCATACATGAAGATTTAAAAAAATCCAATATCCTGTTACCTCTACAGAGATCTTAGATGCCATTTAATTCTTCCAGGACTATTCCATGGTAATATTTATCATTGGGTTACCCAAATCCACCCCAGTGTTTACTGGATTGTTAATGACAGGTGATGATCATTAATTCTCAACAATATATTATTTAGAACTTCAGCAATGCATTAAAATTAGAAGGGCCACTGAGGCTCACCATACCAGTAATGCTATGGAACTGCTGGAGAGAGGAAGGGGCTTCCTCCAGCAACCTGCTTAGGTGCTTGTTCTAAGGAAAATCCTTTCTAAAGGACAACACTGCAGATGAGACAAAATGGTCATTCTCACTCTGTCTACTTATCCTGCATCATCCAGCCACTGGACTGGACATCCACACAATCAGAGCTACGTTAATTCCTTTCCCTCGCTCAGCGATGCGGCACCAAGCTTGGATGCCTAAGTTCTCAGCATTTTCATTCAGCTTTCAACCAACTATGACATCAGGTTTCTGTACTTGATATTTGAACTATAACCCCCAACAAAATCACAGCTCAGAACAGCAATGTTTCCAAGAAATTTGTTCCTTTTATTCAGTGTTCTCTACCCATCTCTATGCCCCGTTATTAGACAACTTCATCTCAAACAATACTTTCTGTAGAAAAAGCTGCCGTCCTTCTAATTCTAAGCAAAATGCCATCACTTGCAAATATTTGTATACAATTGTTAAAAGACTGCAATTTAAAGATCTGGTATGAAAATGACAAACAATGGAAAACTGCATATATCAAATAATCGAGTCACTGATAGTATTGGTGCCTTATCATAGCTACAGCCACAAGAAGTTCTTCCTTCCAAGCTCTATGTAGCATCTTAACAGTCACTTTTCAATTTTCCACTGGCAGCTCTTACATACCAGCTGATTCATACCTTCTATGACAGATTCCACACCCACAGAAGCTGGAATTCAGAGTTAATCTCCACTACACCCGTGTATCTCAACACACAGGCTGGTTTTTTTTACTGATGTTCCAGACGAAGCTTGCAAAATATCAACTTCTCCAGGAGTCACCAATCAACTGTAGGTGGAACATCTATCAGGGAATACCTCTGTAAATGAGATGGTGCTTTCAGACTCCTGTATGCTGCAGGCCACACCTGGAGTGTTAGAATGCTAAACTCACTCCCTAAAGCACAGGACGTGAATGCCAACTTGTAAGATGCCAGAAAGTTTTCTTCAAAATATTATTTCTTTTGGGTTCTACAGGAGCCATAAGCAGGCTAAATGACAAAAGATGACCTTCAAGAATCATCTTTTGTCATGACCTTCCAATGAGGAGTAAGGAGGCTGCACGAGAAAACACCTTTGAATGGTATTTCATTCTCACAAACCTGCATTAGTGCTCCAAAGTCTTATGAAATGTACATCAAAACAGCTGCTGTCAACAGAGCTGGGTAAGATGCTATGATCTATACTTCCCAGGAAGCTTCAAATGCATTCTGCTATTCTTGTGGCAGGGCCTTCCTCTATGATCTTTTACTCATTGATTTTAATGAAAAAGCAATTGAAGATGAACACACAAGCTTTATTTCTGCTCACTTGGTAAACAAGCCCCATTTCTAGCTACATACATTTCCAGAAGCAGATACTACATCATGCACTTCACTGAAGAAATGGATCACATGATCCCATAGAAAGTATGCACTTTAGGAATTTAAGTGAAGCCACTTTCTCTGTGGAAGGACAACCCAACAAAGCTGCAGACTGGATCAAATTTGCTTTCATCTCCAAGAACTGTAGTTGAGAAGAGAATACAGATGGGACAGGGAGAGAGACAGACACAAGTCCTTGCAAGTCAACGCTTCTTTTTGAGTACTGACATTATAACTGGAAATCGAGTTTCTACCTTGCACACCTCCACGGTAAATAGCATGGACTCCTAAGAAGGTTAAGGCTAGAACAGCTTATGCCATAAGTGTTCTTGTATGAATTCTTGTTATGTGTTCTTGTTATGAATTAACATCCAATGTTTTAAACTAAAGAGGTAACTGTCCTCAAAGGATACAGACACTCTAGCTGCTTCTACCTCTTATTATTTAGAAGATTTGCATATCCCAAATGTAACTCAATGTGTTTAAACATATTTGGCATCAATTATGAACTGGAGTCCACATACAAAACTATACTGAAGGCCTTCTGCTGACAGTACACAGCTATCAAAATGAAGCATGATCTGAGCTAACCAAGCATTGCTGTAAAAAATAAACATGTCTTATAAATTTGGTTACTCCCCCAGTAAACACTATTCGGTAGCTAGTTTAATTCACATGCTATGGGACATGGAACTTTGGTGGTCTGAAACAAAGTGGACTGCTTTCTAGGAAGTTTTATATGATGTCAAAAGGTAGAATGCTTTAATTCAACTAATGCTTTCAGTTGAATAATTCTTTTTTTCAAGAAAGAATTGCTTATTACTGCAAAACCAATCCAGATAGTTGTTTGGGCAACAAGAGCAACAGCATGAAAGACATCTTCAGGCTTCAAGCTCATCACTGTTAGACTCTGTTACTATTTCCCCCTGGTGTCATTCTGCATTCGGAAAAATGGGTAAAAACACAGCAGTGGGAACACACTACTCTAGTTCAAACTAAACCTGCAGCACACAATGGCAGCGTATCTCGCATTTGCTCTTACCAATGGGGTCACAACATACACACGCTTATTCTAACTACTCCTACTTCACAGAAAAGAAGTCCCAAAACACGCCTTAAAATTTGTGCTAAATCACCATGCGATATACTTGTATTTGAGAAGCAAAGTCTCAGAGATCTCTGTTTTTCATCAATCTTACACTGGTCTGCTTCCTCTCCCTTAACAAACCTCCCTGCTTTTGAACTCTCAAACTGCCTCTACCCCACTACTCCTTCAAGTTCCTCCTCCAATTTCATATAAGTTACTTTAAGATCTACTTCCAAACATTCATACTTCAAAAGGTGTGTATTAGTTGAGGGGTGGACTAGGAACTTGAAAATACAATAAAAAGATGACCAACATTTGAAAAGAAGATAATTATCATTCCAGGGGGAGGGAAAAAAAAAAGAATTTAAAAAAACCACCACAGCATAGATTTGGATATTTGTGCAGGAAATACGATAAACCTTTCGGCAATTCAAAACAGTCTGGCTGTTTCAAATGAAACAGTTTTCAAACTTTATTATACTATGCTTCTTTCTGTAGCTTTTGCCCTAAACTCAAAAATGCAACTCAGTACCAGATTCCAAATATTCAGAAACACAATCCAAAGATGTAGTTAAAGATTACATCAGGGTAATCTGGTAACTAGCGGTACATTTATACATTCTTCCAGGCAAAATCTGAGAACGATTATTATTAATAATCTTCTCTGAACCATACTAAATTTGAGAAGTCAGCAGCTGCTGAGCAGGCAAACTATTCCTACTGTTAACTTTATCAATAATTTGTCTGCCACAATAAAGTGCCCTGAAAGCACAAATGCCAAAAGTAAAAAGAGGTCTATAAGAGACAGAAAACAAACAAACAAAACAAAAACAAACCCCCTTATTTTCAAAACTCTTTTAAAGATATGATTAGGACAAATCAACGCCTGCTGAGTAATTACAATTTGAAATAAATTAAGTTTATTGACTATGGTTCTTAATAATAGCCTTTCAAAGAGTTTTAACTTTAGAATACAGGTTCTAAAAGCAGGACCAATGTAATAACATTTTAAGTGTTACATAGCATTTTTGAAAGCCCATGACCAAAACATGTTTCTGGTTTCACTGGACCAAGTGTAACTGTGGTCTAGCCACTCTTTCCTGATGACTAATGTTAAAATTCAGAGCTATCACCTTGACCATGGCATGCAAAACGGAAAAGATTCCAGTTGTCAGAGGGAATCTAAAGCACGTGCATTCAAGCTTTTTATCTTTTTATACTTACAGGAGGAGGAGAAAGTTGGTGGGACAGCAAGTGGAATGATTTAAGCCCCATCTTTATTAGTAATCTTCACCCTTCAATTAGTTCCCTATTGGAAGCTAGCTCTGTGAGACACTTCACTCAGAACGCAAAGCTCTATAAATTCTGATCACAAGACACTCCATTAGGGAAAATTCAGACAAGCCTGGAAAACCTCTCAGTACGCATCCCTGAATGTAAAGAATTCAAATTAAAAAGCATCCCATTCCGTGGCTCTGTTCTTCCAAGATCTGACAGTTAATCTCAGTTGTATCAGAGAAATCAACTGTAATGCACTCACGTCAAAACCAGGCAGGCAGAGCTATGGCTGGTCTTACAATGCAAAAAGTGAAAGCACAACCATAATCTTACTGCTGACGGTCACCCCAATGATTTAAGAAGTTTCCCCAAACCTGACAACATAGTGATTACAAGCACTAGCTATGACTGATTACCAATATAATAGTTTTTCATTTTACATAATTTCATAATTTTATGAAGGGTATTTTGGCATCCGAATTGCAAAATAAACCAGGTTTGCTTTTCAACTGTGTCAATACACCTAGTCAAAAATCATTCTGCTGTTCCAAAATTGGCTATGAATGTTACGTACAAATACACAAACCTGAACATATAGGTGCACAAAAATACATGTACTTGGCTTACACGTGTATACACTTCCAAAGCAATGGAATAATTTCAAATGCATAAATTTGACCTGTCAATCATGGACAACATGTATTCCAAGGAGACACTTCCTCACATATAATACTATTTACAACCCTTGAAATAATTATCTGTAGCTAAACACTCCTGGGTATTCCATCTATTTATTTATTTGATTTAACGCAACTGGAAGAAAAATTATGTTGGCCTTTCTGTTCTATCCTACAACATCACACATAGGAGTTTTTCCACTTAAAACAAAAAAAAAGTTTAAGAGATTAAAGAGGATTTGCTAAGGTATTAAAAAATACTTCAGCCAATTATGTAAACTAACTGTCAAGCAACTGAGTTCACAATTTTTTGGCAGTAAAATATCACATTTTGCACTGCTTTATTACTAGAACACAAAACGATCATCATTTGTAATGTTTACCTAATGTCCAGCATGTGCACACCACTGCCATGAACCAAAGAGAGATACTTGTTTTAGCAGACAAGTGCAAAATTTGTCATTTCAAATGTTGAAGAAACCACCAAGTGTTGTTTTTCTCAAAAGTTAACAGAAAATAACACTTGAGTACTTCACAAGGCATCCTAAATTAGTCTCAAGCACAGCTCAACTATAGTGCCAGGTTTCATTCAGTAACTGCTGAGCACACACAATAGCACCAAGATATTCAAATATCCCTGCTGTCTTCTAGCTATTCAAGTAAGAAACAGCTTTGAAATAAATTAAATTCTTATCTACAGCATTACAGTGAAAAAGTGTGTGTAAGTACGTATGCACATACAGACTTTTAGATCTATACAAAACACTCTTAATAAAAACTCAAATCGCATGGAAATGCCCAATCTGTTCAGAAACAGTAACGCGGGACTCACAAAACCTGAGAAACAAATATGTCATTATGTGTATTTCATAGCTGTTTCCTCAATAGGTCTTTGGGCAAAATGGTCAGAGAAATAATTGGGCGAAATCACCAATGTCTCATGGGTTGTTTTTTTTCCCCCCTTTTTTAACTAGCACACAGTTAACATTTTGTCATTATCCAAGAAGAGAGTTCAGAATGCAGCCACCTCATTGCATAGCTACCTAGTGTCCAATTTCCTAACCAAAATACAGGAATTTCCTAACACACAAGAGGGACGAAACTCAGGAATTAAAGGTGTGCCTCAGTAATGGAGATGTCTTCCTCCTCCACACACACATCCAAACCCCCCATTTCTGCAAGTGCAAAGAGGATAGTGGGCAGCAAAGAAGCTGAAGCCTTGGGGCACAAAGAAGGTTTCAGCTACAGTGAGAAACAAACCCCAAAACACCTTCCCCCAAAACAAACAAAAGATGGCACGTACAGGAGGAGAATGACAACCCCCAAACCCACCACCTCCCTTGCCCGCGTGTTTTAAGGGTGCCAAAATACAGTACCTTTGCCTTTTGCAGCAGTGCTGCTGCCAACTGAAGAGGATGCCTGGGAATCCTTCTTCAGTCTCTTGCTCTGAGGTCTGACGCTGGACCTGAGAAAATGATGCTGGTCCTGGCTGTGGGAGGGCTGGAGGGAGGCCGGGGCCTGTGATAAGCTGGGGTTCGGAGGGGGGCTGCTGTTAGTGTTGTTGTTAATAATCTTCTCTTCTTTCTTTGTGCTGCTGCTGCCTGGAGCTGCCTCTCCTCCTCCTCCTGCCCCTTCTTCTTCCAGGGACTCCTCATCT
Source organism: Chloroceryle amazona (assembly GCA_027560015.1). Classification (NCBI taxonomy): domain Eukaryota; kingdom Metazoa; phylum Chordata; class Aves; order Coraciiformes; family Cerylidae; genus Chloroceryle; species Chloroceryle amazona. The sequence goes on along the minus strand of JANHFX010013078.1, from coordinate 762 downwards.
CCTCCTGCTCTCTTGCCCAGCTTTTTCACCCCTTCCTCCCCGCTGCTCTCTCCCAGTTTCACTGTCATCCTGTTGGGGAGGAGAGAAAGAAAAGAGGGGGACACAAAGTCAGGCCTGGGAGCTCCCCAGAGGGGGAGAGAAATCCCTGGGCTGAGAGGGGAGAAGTTTAGCTGCAGAAATTCCTCTCAACATGGCCGCCGTTGTTTGTTACTAAATCCCCTTTCGTTTGCTGTCCCGACCCAACAACCTGTGCCGAGGGCGGGAGGGGGAAAGCCCCGCCGGACCCCCCCCCAAATCGGCCCAAAAGGCAGCCGGGCTCTCCCAGCAGCCCTCCGGCACCCTCCCGAAGGGGTTCGGGGCGCCTTTGGCAGAGAAATCGCCCAGCCAAACTCGGGCGTGTGGAAGCCCTCGACAGCCGCTGAGAGGAAAGGCAGCCGCCGAGCCCGGCGGAGCAGAGCAGGGCAGCGCAGCCGGGCCGGGCCAGCTGCTCGCCCCCCATCCTACCCATTCCGCGGCTCCTCGGGCCCAGGGGGGCTCTTCCTTCTCCTCACCATGGAGCCGAGGTGATCCGACCTGCCGCGGGGGGGGGATTCATATTCCTAGATGCGGCGGCGGCGGCTTCTCCTCAGCGTCCCGGCTCCGGTGAGCGGATGGAGATCGATCGCTGTCGATCATGGCGGGTGCGCTCCGGGCTGGGGGGTGGGATGTGGAAGCTCGGGGGTGGCGGTCGGTAGCGGGCTGAGTGTGCCAGGGCTGGAGCCG
>JANHFX010013077.1:92213-112618 GCA_027560015.1 Chloroceryle amazona | reverse complement strand
ATAAAAAAAAAAAATTAATTCAATTTATATTGTAGAAATACAGAATGGAGGGAAAACTCTTCCATTCTGTTAAAACTGCTATATTCTGCAGTTGCATAAGAAAGACTACAGTTTAAATTCCCATGGAGATTGTTATTGAAACAATGAGAACATCAGGAAAGTTTAAGACCAACAAAAGATTCCTGAAGCCTTTATTTTGGCTACAAATCCTTTGAAATATCTTTCTGGTCCTCTGTCCTTTATAGTGTCAAGCAACTCCTTGCTATTACTCTCCAGCAAAATGATGGGCTGAATGGATTTTCTGTAGTCATCCCTTAACCTGTGCTTGCTTGAGAAAAAAATAAATAAAAAAAAATTAAAGTCATTGGTTTGTAGTTCCTTTTCCTTTTAGCTGTACCTATTTGTGTGTGTATCTGGACATACTTGGTTCAGATTTAATTTAATTGTATCTATTTATGTGCATATAGACATAGAAATGTTTATGTGTACATTAAGTAATTTTATGGTATTATGTCTTGAAACTGGTGCTGGCTTTATTGACAGCAGCGGCAATAGGAATGCGGTAAAATAGAACTAGGAAATCTTGAACGTAGAAACTAAATGTCTGAATCTGATATGATTAAAAGAAAGTTATTTCTATTAGAGTAAAAACCAACAGATACTCTTCACTGCTGTCTTATGAATGTAACAGAAAGGCTGGATGATGCACTGGTTATTAAAGATTGCTTCATACTACTCAAGAACAGGAAATGGCAATGTCAACTATGAAACAAAAAATTACTTTTTGAAATAGTGATATGGGTGAAAATACCCAGCTACAGCAGGACTATTAGAAACCCTTCTCCAGATGTTTGCATCAAAGTATACTGGAACTGTAGCATAGTTCAGAATATTTTCATATGAGGAAATTAATGTTTGTATTTTCTATTATTATTATTTGCCACCACATATTGAATCCTTCAGTTAGATATTTGTGTAATCATGCTGATTTTAGGAAGGGAGTTAGTAAGTTTGGCTGTATAAGCAAACATTGTTGTTATCAGTTCAAATTGTCTATATAATGGAATTAAATATGTAACAGTCATGATTTATTTTTCCAATTATCATGTTCTGCATGATGATGCTGCAATACCTCCATGGAACAGATACTAATTTCCTGATTCCTCTGAGTAGGGGGAGCAAACCTATAGTGAACACTTAAAAATCCTAGAGGAATGCTAGATTGCTATTTATGAACATATGCATCCTTAGATAAAATATATAGAAATGTATTTGTCTTGGGAGGATGAGATTTGAAACATATATACTAGGATCTAATTTCTCCAAATCCTTGTCTCAGACTGATTTGTTTTAAGCAGTTCCTGAAGTATGTACACTCTTCTGCATACCTGTTTTGTTGAAAGTACACAGACCTGGCACCATTGTGTTTGCCAGGCGTTCTCTTATCTCCTGCAAGCATTCAAACAAAAGTGTTCTATTGCTCCCTGAGTAATCCGTGGGTGATCTTAACATTGAGCAAAAGTCAGAGCAGGAACTTATGTCATATTTCTTACTGTAGAAGTAGACGGTCTCTGGAAGAAAGGGGATGGGGGGTGGAACAGGAAGAAGGAAGCCACAACTTGAAATAAATAGTTGAAGGGTTGTGATTGTGTTCATATATGAAAATATTGCCTAAGCATAAGAATGCTGAAATGTAGGACTAATACAGAATTTCATAATATATCCTGGGTTTAATAAAGCTGGTTTTATATAGTCTTTGACATATGTGTCTTCTTAGAGCTCTCAAAGCAATTTAGACACACTTTCTATTTGCATGTTAATTTTAGTCTCCAGTTCTATAAGGCAAATTTGGCATATTTTTAAGTATGCAGATGGTTCTGTTGAGCAATAGTGATTATTAAATACAACATATACTACAGTACCTTGTTTAGAGGGCATCTTTAATTCTCTGTTGCAACAATTATTACACTCGAGGGGGGGAGTTCCAAAATATGCCATATAATCAGTAGCAGATTTTTTCATGTGCTCCCTCCCACAGAACAAAAAAACCCAAAAACCAAAAACACAAAACAAACCCAAACATGTTGCTTTGTGAATGGTTAACTACTACATTGACATTATCTTTCACATTCTCTTGCTTTCTGGCAAGGAAAAAATGGGGCGTGGGGGGTGTTGGAGATGGGAGGGGGGAGAAATCTGGAAATTAAAGAATTTCCTAATTATTTTCTGTTTCAATCTGAAAAGTTAGCTTCACACTCTGCTTAGAGAGACAGTGTAGTCTGCTTAGTTTAATCAAGATCCACACTTCTTTGTTTATAATTTTCTTATACTGTAACTAAAACTATGTCTCAGGCCTGGAAAGGAGAAATGTGATGAGTCCCAGACTTAGAGTGGTATCTCTAAAATGCTTTAGAGCAATCAGAAACACATGAGCTTAAATTGTATTGTCTGTAGCCTTTAGGTGTATACACAGAATTTCTTTGTAACAGTTAAGGGCATGGATTTAGAGGATATAAAATAACCTAGTTCAGGGTTTCTATCACTGATCAATGTTACAATTTGTAGATTAATCTTGCTAGGGGATTATTTTACAAATACACCTACACACACAGCCCATTACAAAAAAGGGTAAAAAATTTCAAAGTAAAAAATAGGGGGGAAAAAATGGTATAGTGTGATAAATTATACATTACCATCACATATGTTCTAATGCCACATTCTAAACTTCTTTCAAGATATAAAGTCTGGATGAGGAAATTTGGATTTATCCGTCTTTTTAAGTAAATGGTCAGTGAGCTTGCAAAAATATGTAAGAGGAAGATTGTAAAGCACTATTTTAAAAATAATTCTTTGTATTATCAGAGAATAATTTTTCATTAGCTTGTACAAACATTTCCTAAGCCTCATGAACTGTCAGTGTGTCCCTCTTAATGATTATTTTTGTTGTTGTTGTCCAGGTTAGATAGATGGGAATCAGTCTCTCTGTGCTGTCGAACTGGCTTTTTGACGTTGAAAAGATACAGTATGTGTGTGGCTTCAGAACTGGTTGGAAACAGGAAAGGTGTATTTTGTATCTGTGTCAATTGGTGCATGGAAGACTTGACCCTTGTCAGGTGTTTTGAAGTTAACTGGCTGATTTACGGATTAATCAGTTTAATACTGAAGCCAACCAGTGACAAGAATGAGCTTTGTTGTGCGTGAGTGTGTGTGTGTGTGGTGCAGATTTACAGATTTTTATAATGCTTTCAGTTGGACCATGAAAGTCTGATGTGAAGCTTATCTCTGATCTCTGGCTATGGCCATACTCGTGGGATCATGTTTGTGTGTTTGGGGGGAGGGAGATGAATTCTTTAACACTTGACACCTGGCTCTACCAGGTTTCTAGCCCATAGTCTTAGGAACGGCACTATTTAAGGCATTAATAAAGATAAACCCCTTAAGCTGTATGACCAGTAGGTCATAAAAACTGTTACTGAGTGTTGGGCTCAGTCTTTCTTTCAGAGATGGATTATCATCCTGACAACTATTTCTTTTTTCTTTTGTCTTTTTTTATAGCTGTTGTGAACCTGGACAACTCTGTGGTTGACCTAGAGACCCTTCAAGCCTTGTATGAGAATGTGAGTAATCAGAGGAAGTCTATATAATGTAGGAATACTGTAGGTCCATGTGAAGGTATTTTTGATTTACATAACTAATATTTGGAAAGCTTGTAGTATGTGTCCTATTTTGAAGTAGCTTTTTCTTTTTCCCAAAGCAATCAAAATAATAAGTATTTAATTGTATTTTTTGCCATTATGTCTTTTATATAGTGCATGATTTTTTATATAAGTAACATTATCAGCTTCTAAATGATTAAACAGAAATTTGGTTTCACTTCCTTTTTTTTTTCTTCATGGGTGGGGCAGTCTTTGGTCAATAGGTATCAGACCCTACACTCCAAGTCTTTGGCTTCATTTCATGGCTTCACTTCATAACTCCACAAATATAACAATGCTGTTCAATAAAAAAAAGAAAAATAAATTCAATAACAGCAATGATTCCATTTGTAGAACTGTAGCTTTTAATTGTTAATTATTTCAGGGATTTCTCAAAAAAAATTGTAAGAAATTTTTTTCAGTGAATTTTATTTTCTGGTTTTACTTTCAGGTTTTAGTCAAAATACATCAGACCTTGCATTTGCTTCCCTTGGTAGCTTCACCAGTTATAGCAATATTTATTGTTCAATAAAAATTATAAACGAGTGGTGTCAGAGATCCAGGCTTGTTTGGCTCCTCCCTTATTTCTCAGCCTCATTCTGTGTTGTAATGGGATAACTTTGCCTCATTCAACTACTTTGTAGCCATTAACTTAATTTTTAGTTTTTAGGGTTTATTTATTGGATTTGGATTCTTTGCTGGATATTTAAATACCACTGTACTAGTTTTCAGCCGTTCTATTTGATCTCCATGGAACATATGGGAGCATTTGTTTTACAGTCTTCCCTCAGAATGTAAACAATTTTTTTCTGATTGCATATGTCTGGCGTGGTGCTTTCCCTTCTGAAATGTGAATGAAATTTGGGCAGTCTCCAAACCTAAACACACCCTAATTTCAAAAGCCATAGTCCCGAGGGCTCAATTCCTGTTTACTGAGGAATTAAAGCCTTGTTAAACCACAAAGTTACTGTATACATTTTAGTGACTTTTTATAAACAAAAAAGCCCACACCCCACCAAAGACCCAAGCCCTCATTAATTTACTTAATAGTATTAAGTGCTATAGCATCAAGTTAGAATGACTTTGTTACTGCAGCACTGTATGTTACATAGTTCTTACACATGGTTATGCAGTTTGCTTTACAAAAAAGATGTTTAAATATCTGTTGATAATAAGCTGCATATTAAGATCTAGACAATTTTAATATGAGATCCTTAATAACATTTAGGACAGTTACTTTAATGTGCTGTTACAAACTCCCTAATAGTAATGCTTCCAGGTGGCAGCTATAATTAGAGGGAGAAGGTAGATAAAATTCAGTGGAATTGTCAATTTGCTGTATATGGTTAGGCCATATCAGTTGTGATAAGAAATGCACTTATTTGCAAACAAGTGAATGATTACTTTGAAAATAGGTAGCCTCTTATCAGATGAGATAGTGATATTTCAGCTACAGAATTGTACAAGACAGGCCGGCTACTGCATATGTCATCACTATATTGTGAAAATAAGTGTACAAGGGGCAATAGATTCAAGTTCGAGTACAGGAAGTTCCATCTCAACATGAGGAAGACCTTCTTTACTGTAAGAGTTGTAGAGCATTAGAATAGACTCCCCAGAGGTTGTGGAGCCTCCTTCTCTGGAGACTTTCCAAGACCTGTCTGGATGCATTTCTTCATGATCTGCTATAGATTTGTCCGGCTCTGGCAAGGGAGTTAGGCTCAGTGATCTTCGAAGGTCCCTTCCAACGCCTAACATTCTGTGATTCTTTATCAAAGGATTATCTTTGATCTATGGATTTGCTCTTTTCAGATTTCTTTACACCACAAAATGAAGGATATACTTTTTTCAACGTGACTCCTGGTTAATTGTCCGCCGTGTTGCTATCTTTAAAAGACCTCAAAATACCATTTGCAAGCGCAAAAGGCACACAGAAGTCTGAATTGTATACCTTCACCTTGCCACTACGATTCAAATATTCTCCTCAATTATTTCTTGTGATTAAAAAAAAAAAAACAAACAAAACAACACAACAGTAATTATAATGCAATGTCTTAATGTTTTTTTGCAAAGACCACACACAGGTTTTACCTGACCTCTGATATATGACTGAACTTCAAATGAGTGTGATAGTTGTTACTAACCTGGTATCTCTGTATATCCTTGTTGTTTCAGTAACATTTGACAATAATCTTTAGACAAGTCACTCAATGCTTTTGAAATATGTAACATTAACTTTGAAAATCAATTTGACCAAGAGAAATCCAGACCCATATTTAAAACCTGCAGACATTTAAAATGATCCAAGAGATAAGGTCCTGTTGCAATTAAAAAAAAAAAACAAACAACAAAAAACAAAACCAAAAAAACCCCAACGAAACAAGAACAAAGAAACAAACAACAACAATAATAATAATAATACCCCACCCCCCCAAAAAAAAGGCAAAAACTAACCAGGAGATGTAAGATATATGTTATTAATTGGAAGAATTGCCCTTATGAACTTTGGTAAGACTGAGCTTAGTGTAAGTTAATATTATGGCAAAAGTGAGGAAAGAGTTTAAGTTAAGCAGTGTATTTTTCGTAGTAATTTCTAAGTAATTTTTATCAGATTTATGCTGTCTGGTTTTAGATATAGTTAATATATAATTCTTATATGTTCCACAATTTTGTTCCATTTATGTTGCTATATAATATCTGAAATTCAAGGGAAATAAATAGCTGTGGCATTCAAAGAGGTGCTAATGCAATCAGATTAATGGCTTTTATGAGATATATCTGAATATGTTCTCAACAAAAATGTTGGAGGGTAATAGAAAAGCTGGCTTTTTTATTAGCCATCTGTGAATTATGGAATTGATAAACAATAACTGTAAAGCTAACTGGTAAAAATTCTGAGAAATAATCTTCAATAGTATGTATACAGAAGGTGTGCCAGCGTTATTCCTTTTCTATCATAATTTAAAATGCGTGTACATCAGAATTGTAGGTACCTGAGACAAAAGTAGTGACTCTGACTTAGGTTTGATTCTGAACTTGCAGCATATACTTGAACCTCCTAATTTTGTTAAGTGTAAACCATCCCTCTTGAGTTTTGCTCAGGCCTACTCCTACTTAGCCTTTGTATCTTTGCCAGTTGTTTTTTCTTTGCATACATAATCTGAGAGTAATGGTTTAAATAAGGAAGAGTGTGTCTGCCTAACCTTTGCCCATGGGATTTGGTGGGGAAACATTAACAGCTTGAACATGCATGTGTATAATAGATTACTGTTATAAGTACTCTAATACTTCAAAATGTGTAGAGGACCAGAAGAGAGAGTCCTCTTGCTGTTTATTCTAAAGAATTTGCAAACAACCATTCAGCTTTATGCTCCTCACTAAAATATTTTCTCCACTTTAACTATTATGAAAATTTTTCAGGTGATTACCTTTCAGTTTAAGAGAAGGTAATATGCAGCACAGATTGGCCAGAAACAATAGAAAATTCAAAAACTTGTTTACTTTTACAAAAAAAAACCCAACTCACAATTTGAAAGTGTAAATTGAATACATGAGTTTTTTTGATGTGTAAATTGAATACACAAAATAGATCTTCCTACAAAGTCATGTCATTTGCATACCTAGACATTCCTGGCTTTGATGACAGGACCACTGTAAAAATGCTATCTCTCTTGGCATCCTTCCGATCTCTGAAATATGTGGATTTTATCCTTTGCCAAGAGAGGTTTTACTGATTTGAAAAGAAATGGAAGCTTTCTTTTACTTAATTCTCCATTGGATAAGAATGTTCTAGATGAAGTGAAAAATGCCCCACTTACACCTGCTCCCTAACACAAACCTAAAAACCAAGTCTTTCTCATCAACAGCACCTGCAAAATTTAAGTGGAAACTTCTCCAGCTACTTGGGTCTTTCCTAGTCCTCACCCCAGATCCAGATGAGTCTTCTGAGATTTAAAATGGATACAATCATGTAGCAAAGTACCTTTGAGGATAGAATTGCCATGTTTATTTTCCCACACTGAAGTGGTAACTGGGGTAGTGAATTCAGGTGACTAGATGTTATGGATGCATCACTGCCAGTAAATGAAAATTAAAAACTGGTAGATTGGTCTTAGCCTAGCCCTTGTTAATTGAGAAAGACATGATACAGTATGTACAGATAGATCAAGGAAGCATCAAGCAAGTCAAGGGGAGCACTGCTGAGACCACAGGTAGGGTGCTGTGTCCAGTTCTGGACTCCCCAGTGCAACAGATCTGGACATCTGGACAAACTGGACATATGGACATATTGGAGCAAGACTAGTGAAGGCCAGTGACAATGTTTAAAGGCTTGGACAATGTATCATGCAAGGAGAAGCTGAGAGAGTTGGAGTTGTTCAGCCTGGAGAAGAGAAAGCTCAGGGGGATCTTAGTAGTATGTACAAATACCTGATTGGGGATTTACCAGAAGTTCCATTTAAAAATAGAAACACCTTTTTTTACTGCAAGGGTGTCCAAACACTGGAACAGGCTGGCTAGAGAGGTCATGAGGTCTCTGCCTTTGGAGATATTCAAAATCTGTCTGGACACAATACAGAGAAACATGCTTTAGCTGCCTCTGCTTTGTGCAAAGAGGGTTCAGCTAGACTATCTTGAGAGTCCCTTCAAACCTCAATTATTCTGTTAATCTTTGATACAGGTACCACCACCTTTATAATTTCTTAGTCTCAAGAGCAAAGTATATTTGGGTGGGGAGGAGGTGTGATAAGTTGCAATATTTCTTATATCTTGGAGTATTTAATAGTGATGATGACCCTCAAAGAAGACGCACGGAAATGCTGGCTAATTGTCAGGACGGTCAGTATTCAAGACAGATGTTCTTGCAGTCATTTCATGTCTTTCTTGAAGAGAAACTCTGAAGTTCTTTTGCTATGAGTGACTCTACAATCTCTTCATCATTCTGTTTCATGTCAGTATCTTCCCCCTTTTCACATGGAAAGCTGTTCAACAACCTCAGAAGAACTGTCCAAACCTGACTTTCTGGTTTCAGATTGCTGATGGAACTGTGTCAGTATGATTTGACATAGTTCCATACCACTTGTACTAATCCTGCAAAAGCATGCAGGAAAGAATGCAGATGCAGCCTATCTTTTGCTTTGTAATTATTTAAGGAGTTACAATATAATTTTCCACTGTTGTCTTCAAGTTCTGTGGTGGAGTAAGTTAAAAAAATGTGTATTTTGTTTTCTTAAAGGAATAAAGATATATATATTTACTTATTTTTCATTCTTGCACAGATTCATGTTTTGAATCTATTTTGAAAACCACCATGTATGTCAAAAGAAGGGTCAGAAGGAGAAATTTCCATTCCAATTTTTTTTCTTTCCATGCCATTCCATTTTCCAGTGCTGCAGTTGGAAAAAATAATTTCACTGTAGCTTGGAGCCCAGAAAGAAGTGAGGCTCTGTTTCTTTTGATTGGAATATTGAAGAAAAGACCACACAATGTGTCATGGGGTTCTCCAAGAAACTAGGCAGTTTACATGTAATTGTTCTGGCTTATTAAGATAAAAATGAAAATCATTTTACTCCAAAGAAGTATGCAGTAGTTCTCATGTATTCTGGTATGTATGATAGTTCCATTATGAATCAAGTATTTTTTTTTGGTTGTTCCAGAGTGTTTTCCAAATACCAAATAAAATTCAAATTGCAGTAAACAATACAAACTTATTTTCATTTAGTTTAAAAAGAAGATATTTTTAAGATATGTATTTAAAGATCAGATTGCATTCAAATGTAGCCCAGCAGATTTGGAAAGAGAAATACAACTCAAGAAGAGTTTTCTTTGATCCAAAGACTTTATAAACAGCCAATGAAAAGGGATTTGGAATGAAGATTATTGTCTCAGTGCATGGTTGAATGAATAAATCTTTTGCAGATTACAAGTAGTCAATAATATTATTTGGAATATGTTCTGTTTTCCATCAGATGTATTTATATTTAAAATCACTCTATGGACTAAGTAGTTTTACCATAAGCAGATGCTAGAAGGAAAAGAAAAGTTTATGAACACGATTTGTTACATGGGCATCTTTATCTGTGCTGTTTAACTAGGTTTTTAATTAAAGCTTTTTAATTACTTTGTTTTCTTTATTCCAGAGAGCACAGTCTGATGAATTAGAAAAAATAGAAAAGCATAGCAAAGCATCTAAGGAAAAAGAAAACGCCAAGTCTTTGGATAAGCCGGAACAGTAAGAACATACTTATGAAAGACCAGTTCTGCTTGTTTCAAAAAACCTTCCCTGATATAGTAAACTATCTAGAGTTGTTATATAAAAAGAAAACAAACACATACAAAAAAAAAAACCACAACCAACCAACTAAACAAAAAAGAATGAATAACTAACTAAATAAAAATCCCTATACCTACTAATAGTGACTCATATTTTCTTTAATCACTCCTACAGGTTCCTCTATGAACTCTCACTAATTCCCAACTTTTCAGAACGTGTGTTTTGCATCCTGTTCCAATCAACATTTTCAGAAAGCATTTGTTCAATCCGTCGCAAACTTGAATTGTTACAGAAACTCTGTGAGGTAGGTTGTGCTCTTTGAGAGCTAAATTTCTGATATTTAATCTTGTTAAATTGTACTCATATTTCAAAAGTTTTCACTTTATTTACTTAAAGTACTCATTAAATCTGAAGGATAGCAGAATGGAACGTTTTACAATTGTACTTCAAGATCAAAGTGAATTTTAAGATTAGCTTTTGATACTGAACTATATTGTGTTCTTGCCATCAACATATATCAGTCTCTGGAAAACAGTGTACCTTATCCTTTTGTTAAAGCAAAATCTTCCCTCTTCGTAGTGACTGTATCACTCTTTTCCAAATGAATGCCAGTACAGTTCACCTTGTGTTTGCTTGGGTTTTGGAAGTATGCAACTTAATAATACCTATGATATCTAAAATCAGTTAGAAATAGCAATGCTGTCTCTAGATAGAAGAGACTACTGGAATTTTGTGGTCCCATGGAAAGCAAATCCATTGCTTTAAATGTAGATTTCATCAGTATTTTAATAACTGAAAACTATTTGAAATATGATTATTTTTTTTTTGCCATTTAATAGATCTTTATTATATTGATTAAATGTTTTAATGTGGGGTTTTTATGAACTTCTTTCACAATTCTCTCCTAAATTAAATATACCATTCACAATATCCACATGAGTAAAAGAACTACTATTTTGTTTTTCTCAACAGGTCACCTCTAATAGTGTTGTATAGATTTCCTACTATTTTTTTTCTAAATACTGATTTTGGAGATAATATTCTCCATTCACAAGAAATTACATACTGTTATTATTCTAATTATTCTAATGTTGCAGGAGAAGGTTGTTAATTCCCTATGTTTGAAGCTTTTTATAAACATTATTTCTAAGCATATTATCAACAGATCTGCTTGTCAGCAACATAGTTGATCAAAAATGTTATTGTGAGTTTGAGCAAAGAATTGTTTCTCTTTCTGTTTTGTAGATGTTGAAAAATGGGCCAGGAGTTATGCAAGTCCTGGGTTTGGTTCTTGCCTTTGGAAATTACATGAATGGTGGAAACAGAACACGAGGACAAGCTGATGGGTTTGGACTAGATATCCTGCCAAAACTGAAAGATGTCAAGAGCAGTGTAAGCTTATTCTAGACTTCCCGTATGCTTGAGAATGTTAAATTCTCAGAAACTTACTTTGTTTCCATTTCCAAGTAAATGGTGTAAAATTTATGAAGGCAAGACAAAGGGAATTCTTTTGTTACTATATTTATCTGATTACACTTCTAGAGTTGGATCTATTTCAGCAAGAATAGGAAAATGAGCCATCTCTTTTCATTACTGTGCAAAAAAACCCACCCTATGTTAAATTGTCTTAGCTGCTAATCTGATATATGTTTGACTTTTGGTGTTGCATTGCATAGTCCTAACTTTTCCTGTATTTAGAAGCAATACTATGATCCTTACACTTAAAAATGTTTATTACAGAAGTAGAAACAGTTGTGAAAGAAGTTATCTGTAATTTGATGCTGATTCAAAATATTTGTGAGGAGAAAAAAGTCACTCCTGAGAATGACTGAATAGGCATCTTGAGTATTTGGGATAACCCCAAATTTGTTCTTTATATACATCATGATTGCAGAGTGTGCATTTCATCTTGGACCATAGAACCACCCAAGTACAGAATAATCACAACAAGTACTTGCTGATTTAAGTTTTGTGTAGTATAGTAGTTTGAGTAAGAAAAATAAGTAGTCTTGTTTCTTGCTCAGTGCTAAACTGGAGCTTGTGTGTTACCAGCACCAAATTTGAGTTGTGTTCAAATATCTGCCTTTGTTTACAAGGAAACAATAATCTTTGAGTCGCTATGACTATGATGAAAAGACTCATCTGAATGTGGAGAGTAGTTTGAGAAAAGTTGCAGCAATAATTCTGGAGACATTGACTTCTACATCTATCTCATGAGCCATTGTCAAGACCTGCTATTCTGAAAAGGACAGAAAAAGTTTTTTTCCCTGCTGGATCACTCACTAAATATATGTTCTTTAGCTGCTAGGTTAGGTAATGTGAGCAGACAGTTGTTTACTCTGAGCTGAGATACCGTTAGCTATTTGCCTGTAACAAGGTGGAGAAACTTCATTCTCGCATGCTGATATCTCTGATAAGCCAAGGGAGTGATACTGTGAATGTAGCCTTAGTGCCATGTGTTTAGGGCATCTTACTTTATCTGAATCTTCTGGCTGACTCTAGATACATCATCAGTTTTAGCTCTCAGGTCAGTAGAGTATTTAAGCACACTAAATTTGGGTTGGTGATGCATTCTTTAGTATATAATTGGCTAGAAATATTATGACCATTATCGTTGCAATTGCAAGATACATCTTCAGTTTATTTGTTACTGATCAGTCAGAATCTTACAAAATAGTTTTCTGAAACTAACTGAAAATGTCATTCTGTTAAAAGTACTCTTAGAAGCCAAGACCTTTTGCTGAAGTTTCATTACAGTGATTACAGAGGGGAAACAATGAGAAAGCTCCTCCAAAGACCACCAAAAGTACCAAAATTTATTTTAGAAAAATAGCTTTATTTCTTTAATTTAACTTCAGTTATTGTTATAGTTAAATATTTATTAAAATATATGAATGTTGCAAAACAACTTGGATACATCAACCCAAAAGCAAATTCTCTTTTCATTCTTGGGAAATTTCAAAATACAATGGTTGAGTTTAAAATCAGGTAAATTTAAAAAAACCAGGTTGTTATAACATGAATGTTATGTCTTTCTATTATTTTCTTTAATAATTAAATGGCATTTCAGGATGTTGGGGTTTTGGGGGGTTTGTTTTGGTTTTTGGGGTTTGTTTTTTTTTGTTTTGTTTTAAGGTAAGGCACTAAATCATCAATATAGCAAAATACTTTTCGTTACTTGACAATACATATTTCATTCATTTCTGAATTTGTTTTTTCATCAAGTTTCAGTAATATAACCAACTTTATTCTCTCCTACACAGGACAACAGCAGAAGTCTTCTATCTTACATTGTCTCATACTATTTACGTAATTTTGATGAGGTGAGTGAGAATTAATTTTGATCTTGTAAATTCAAACTGAAAAAATAACTTACTAAATTCACTCTTCTGCTGCCTAAGGTGCAGAAATATGCACAAATATTCTTTGTGCTTTTAGTATATAAAAAAGCAATGAGCGCTGTGTAACTCTTCATTTGTGTTTTTATTAGGATGCTGGAAAAGAACAATGCATCTTTCCTCTTCCAGACCCACAAGATCTCTTCCAGGCTTCGCAAATGAAGTTTGATGACTTTCAAAAAGACCTCCGGAAAATGAAGAAAGATTTGCGAGGTACTGAACCTAGATTAAGTGCTAACTATATGTTATCAATATATCCCTGCTGTTACTGTTTGTATCAGTTTGAGAAATTAGATGATAGTATAAAAATACTTTAGTATTTTTGACTCCTCGGTTACTGTTTTATTTCTTTAATTTGCTTTTTTCTTGACCATTTAAACAATAATTAATAATTTTTTGTAGAAAATGTGGAAGAGGTTATTAAAATAAACAACATAAAAGCAGTTAGGTTAAAACTTGTGTTTCAGAGCCAAACAAAAAAAAAAGTAATTTTTTTTTTTTTATTTCAATAAGACTTTCATCATAAAAAGAATTGCAAAGTGTTTAACCATGTCCATGAAAAAAAAAAAAAGTTTGATAATCAGATCTAAATAGCAGATAAAATAATGTATATGGCATATTGTTAAAGACAACTGAAATAACCTGACTTTACTGAAAAATATGCAAAGTATTTTTTCTGCTGCTTGTGAAATGATTTCTTTAAAGGAACTCAAAAAATAAGATGTATCTTCTGGACTTTAATAAAGACCATGTATCACATATAATACATTTCTTAAACAGTGCTTAGTTCCAAATGTTATTAAGTTAAGCAAGAGTAGTTTGCACAAATGATGATTAATATTCATGATCTTCAATATTTTTGCCAAAAGCCTCTATTAGACTGTACACTTATGTACCATTATGATAAATATTGGAGAGAGGATTCAAATCAAGTAGTGAAATGGTCTTTATATTTCTTGCTGATTTTTGAATATTATGCATCTAGAGACTGAGGAATAGTTTGGTAAACAACTTAAAATGGAAGGTACTCTATTAAAAAACAATACAACAACAACAACAAATAAAAACAAAACCAAACCAAAACACCAGCAACATAGTTACCAAATTATATCTGACCTTCACTTCTTGTGCCTATCAAGCTTTCTGTTTGGAGGTTTTAAAATTTATTTTAAACATTTAGAGGTAATGTTTAAAGTTGTATCAAGGTTCCTTTAGAAAATTCTGAGGACTGACCTGCAGCATCATGGATTTGCTGCCCTGAACAATCTAGGGACCACATAGTTCAGCCATGAAATCTTATTTCTATATTTCTGCAACTTTCAGATAATCTAAGGGCTGCTCTCTGAGCTTGCACAAAGAGAAGAAAGGTGCATAAATCTGATTGAAAAAAGATACTTGAATTCAAACACATGCTTATGAAGTTGCATTGGGGATGATGTTATTTCTCACAGGTTCATCAAAAATATTTTTATATAGACCAAAGGTTAGATATATTTAGACCAAGGTTGAAATTTGCGCACAGGCATAAATCTCTTATGGAATAAATCCACAGCATGCAGTGATCAAAGCAGAGGTTCTGTAAAAATGGAAATTACACGCTTTGCTCTGCCATCAGACTATAGTTGAATTCTTTCTGTTTCCAATCCAGCCCTTAGGCTGGAGTCTATGTATTCAGTCTGTTCTATAGTTAATGAAACTGAAGAATAACTGCAGGCACCATCACTCTTTCCCTATTCCCTTTATAACAAACCTTTTTGGGCACAGCATCAGCCCCCTTCTGAATCCCCTCCTGGATATGAAGTGATAATTTCAATACCAGTCTGCAATCTCATTCATGACTTCTTATCAGCCCTGAGTGATGCAAAATGCTTTGTGTTAGCTCTTTTCCATAGAAAAGTGCCACCCTAAATAATTTTTTTTATCACAAATTATTTTTATGACTGCACGAGTATTCCCTGAAAATTTTGGGTATTGTAATAGCTTAATAGTTGTAAACCTTTCAGTGAGAAAGTCAGTCTTTCATAAAATAGAGTGCAAAGTGGTTTTCCTCTCCATTTAGTTTTTTTACTACCAGATCTGCTAACGTGCATCTGGAACCTTATGAGTTACTAGAGGTAGCAAGTACTAAATGATTTAGCAGAAGGAAGCTGTAAGACTCTGAACAAATTCTGACAAAAACCTAAATATATCATCCTCTCCTTCTGACATCAGCAAAAGTGAGTATTGAGTATTCCTGTGAAATATTGACCATCTATTTCTGTGGCTTTAAAGACATGAATGCATTCCAGTTCTATACCGAGATGATTAACCTTGGACCTATTTTTATCAGCAATTAGATAAAAGATTTCATGAGAGAATTTTATCATTTATGGGGGATGTGTTTGTTTTGCTCATTATCACTAAAAAACTGAAAATTGCACTTAACATCAATGCAAGCAATATCACCAATTTAGGGGTGGTCTGTCCATGTTACTTTCAAATACCCTTCAAACCATGCACGGCAAGATCACAGTACGATGCGGGGAGGGGCTATTGGTTCACCCAGGAACAAAAGCATCTGAAAATATTTTATTTCTGTCTTTAAAAACTTTTCATGGTCATTATTCCAAGGTAAACTTCATCCCAGAAGGATCCTTTCATGAAATTATAGGGCCATTTAATAAAAATATCACAAAGTAGTGGAAGGTTATTATGGAAAAAAAAAAATCAAAATGTTTTGTAACCATAACAATAGCTTTTCAATCTAGCAATGCTGTATTTTTCCATCTAAACATGTCAGTAGCGTACACAGAGACATGCAGACATAAATAATCTTTATGGTTCTGTAAAATAATTTTGTTGTCATGCTCTTTCAAAGTTCTGAGTTTGGGCTTATGTTTATATTAAAAGAGTTGTTATGCTGATTTCTTAAAAAGAAAAATCACTCATCATGTTTTCTTCCCTTTTGACTGTGAAGGCTCCTGGCCATTTTTAAGTTTTTATGGGCTGTATGCCTTGCAGTTTTTAGGTGTTAAGAGAGACATTCTTTTCTAAGAAAGATTTCAGATTAAAAGTATAAAAAGACTGGGAGAAAGCAGGTTGTGACCCCATTCCAAGATTAAGAAGTCAGAAACTTAGAATTTTTTTTTTCTTAAAGTGAATAATAAAATACAAAACTCCCCATAGACTGTAGTGGAATCTACACTAACCATGTAATATCAAATTTGCAAATTGTTCAGTTTTGTTTTATTCGTTTATGTTGGGGTTTTTTTAATAATATAGACTGGGGGTAAAGTTTATATACTACTATTTTTTTCTTTTTCTTAAAGCTAGAAGACCAAAGATAAGGTAGATCTTTTTACTAACAAACCAAGTGAGTTTGGCTCCATCTGTTGCTCCTAGATTTCACAGCTCTCCAGGATTCTCACTTTAGCCTCTTTGACTTAGTGACATATAGTTTGTTAAGCAACTTGATCTGCTTTTGATCTCCTCTGGCTGTCAGCAACGTTCCTTGATGCAGTCATGCCAAGCAATGACTTCTGTTCCTGTATCATTCCACAGAAGAAACTTTAGCACTTGCCACATGACTTAAATCAACTCACCATGTAAAGAAAATTGGGCATCCAGGGTCACAAGAGCAGTGTGTGACTCTCAGTGATTAGGACCTGTGTTGTATATCTATTATTATCAGTGTAATTTTCTGGACACTTCAGAATGCTAGAAGTGGGGCAAAAAGATGTGGAAAATGTGTATTGAATCAATTAATGTTTTAATCCTCTCTGCTCTGACACTCTTCGGAGGTACAGCTGTGGTTTAGGAAAATGTTGGATTTGTGGCCCATGAAATTCTTCAAGGCATGTATTTAGTTTAGGAAAGAACTAGGACACTAAAATGACAGTGAGAGTTACAGTATTTATGAAGCACTTACAGCAAGTTAAAACTGTTTAGAAGCTGTTCTTTGGCTATGTATTAACATTTTAGCTTTACAATTGTAAATTATTCTTGAAAATCAAAAACTAATTAATCAGTTGTCACTTTTACTGAAGCTCAGCTAGGAGGGAATTAGAAACAATGTCAGGCTGAAAATAAATCTGACTAGTAGAATTTTGAAGAGATGAATAATACCATATAATGCAGATTGTTATAAAATTGAGTTGAAGTCATTCCTTGTTTACATACTTAATTTATTTGATGTAAACTGATTAGAAGTAATAATGATGACAATTAAATATTATTTTTTTAGTGGTGCTTTCTTTTCCTATTGCAAGCATTTACAACTTACTGAAAAGTCTCCATCGATAAGATCCTAGGCTGTGTGGCCCAGTACATCTTTCTGATTTGGAATAAATGTGACTGAGAATGTTTATAAAGTGTTAAGCATTTTTAGAACACTTGGTATTTCAAAAAAAAATATGTTCCAAGAAAAACCCCACAGTAACTTAAAAAAAAATACATGTTCCCTACTTTTTCTCTGCTTCTTGGAGTCACCTAAAATTATCTATTCAGCTTGGATCTGCTAGTTGTAGAGATGGTATGTGCTCTTGGGTTTACTATCTGCTGTGTAAATCAGAGTATTGGAAGTTCCCTACTGTGCAATAGAAAGACTTAAGTTGTATTTGGGGAGTTGTCAATGTGAGACTGAGAGAGATGGGATAGTAGTAAGCATGCTATGCTTTGATCCTTACCATTTCTTTCTCACATAGTTAAAAATAGCTTTTGAGAAATCATTCCTCTTGCCTCAGAAGCAGTTACCCCTAACACCTAGAAAGAGGCCCCAACCTGAAGAGTGCAGTTTGAGATGGAATTTTACTCTTCGTGGCCAAGTCTGTCTGGGGTGCGTGGATTACTTTGCAAAATAAGATTGTATCCACTGTTAGTTCTTTCTTAGGTAATACTAACCTTTTCAGTCTAAAATTAAAAACAAAACACGCTGCATTATTATATTTGCGCATCATCCCATCTCACACACACATATCCTTGTATCTTTTCATATTCATAAGATACTTTGTTTGCATCACAGCTCTGACTATAGGGCTAAGACTTCAGCAACATTTCAGTGCCATTTCTTGATCAGGAAGAGAAACAGTATTAATTTAACTTCGGTTAACACAGTTAAGCAGTCTAAACCATCTAGAGTCCTACTACAGATGACAAACAAGGAAGGAATTCCTCTCCTAAAATTGTCTTCTCCTAAGATTGAGTGTTATGAAAAGGTCCTGAGTCTAGTCTGATGATCTATCTTCTAAATACCTAAAGTTTGATGAAATGAAATCCATCCTAAAAGGTTTTCCAAAAAACTAATTTTTTTTTTAATGTGCTTCTATTCTGGTACTCCAAATTGTTTCAAGAGTAGAAGATATGGAGGAGAAAGAACTGAAAAGGAGAAAAAAATGTATTCTTGGAGAGTTTGAAGTCATTACTTCATCAAAAATTTTCTGGTTAAACACTTTTCTTGTCTTTCTCCTCTTCTCTGTCAATAGTTTTGATATAAATGGGAATTAAGTTTTTTCACAATTAAGAAATAAATCTCTTATTTTTCTTATATGACTCATACCTCCATATTCTGATGAAAAGTTGTCTTCAGTCTTTTATTATAAAGTGCCCAATCTCTCAAGGTAATTATTAACAAAACGGTATAGCAACACTAGCAGTTTTGCTCAATTCTAGTTATTTGTACAGTCTACCTTTAGAGAAACAGCTATTGTTTTAACCAGATGAAATATTTATTTTTGCCTACACATTCAGCTGTGCATCCACAAATTCTAGCTGTTTGTTCACCTGTCACTGAAAGGGTTAATTGCTGCAGTTATGCAGCATGCAGACTCCTAAACCTAAACCAGATGTAAACTAAAGCCAGGCTTTCAGTCAATCTGTGAGTCATATTTTACTGTCCTTAAAACTCCAAGCAAGGAGCTGTCTATGAAAGCCCTTGAAGACCTAGCAGTTCTTAGTGTAAGTCCTTACAATTCCCAGAAAAATAAATACAAGAAAATTAAGAGTTCTTTCTGCACTTGTGGCTGAGTTCGTCAGAATTTGTCTTTTGATGAGGCCAGTGTTGTTTCCTCTAGGCGAAGTCTAAGCTTTCTTTTAAATTCACAGGTTGCAGTTGTAAGGAATCCAGAAAACACCGAGGAAGTTCTGAAAACAGTGGTTATGCTGTTAAATACTTTTCATGCAAGTAGGACACAGGCACATCTCCTGTGGGAGTCTGAGTACTCAGAACCTCTGAAAATTAAGGATATAATTTCAAAACTTCCATAAAGACTTAAAACCAAATAGTCTGTCAAATCTCAATGCAACTGGTGCTCTCATGTACCTTAAACGGTCTTGAAAATCCACCTAGATTTTATAGGACTTCTATAGATAAGTGTATGTTTTCAGAAGTGGTTAACCAAAACTATCCAATAGACCTATTATCAAGATAATTCACAGTTCAACTTGCTTTCTTATTGGTTTATTTTTGGGGGGTGGGTTGGGTTATTTTTTTTGGTTGATCTTGGTTTGGGTTGGTGGTTTTATTTTTGTGTTTTAAGGGTGTCTGAAAGAAAGATCATGCATTTATTATTCTGACCAAAGACATTGCAGTAAACCTGAGGAGCAGCTGATCATCTGCTCACAGATTTTATTCAAAAAGATATATTTTAGGATTAGGAGAAATTTGTACCTTCAAGGGATAAAATTTAGTATCCAACAAAACTGGAGTAAAAACATGCATTAAAAAGATATTCTGAATCTTGAAAACATGTTCTCCTTTTTAAAAAAGTCAGGCAACTATTTTTGATTACAAGATTGGGTGCATTTTAGATCACTTACCAGACTTGCTTACTGAAAGTGTCAGTACAAGGCACAGAATGTTTTGTGACTTTTTTTTTTCCTTTTTCCTTTTTTTTTCCTTTTTCCTTTTTTTTCCTTTTTTTTTCCTTTTTTTTTCCTTTTTTTTTCCTTTTTTTTTCTTTTTTTTTCTTTTTTTTTCTTTTTTTTTCCTTTTTTTTTCCTTTTTTCCTTTTTTCCTTTTTTCCTTTTTTCCTTTTTTCCTTTTTTCCTTTTTTCCTTTTTTCCTTT
>JANHFX010013077.1:40184-91400 GCA_027560015.1 Chloroceryle amazona | reverse complement strand
CCTTTTTTTTCCTTTTTTTTCCTTTTTTTTCCTTTTTTTTCCTTTTTTTTCCTTTTTTTTCCTTTTTTTTCCTTTTTCCTTTTTCCTTTTTCCTTTTTCCTTTTTTTTTTCTGTTTTTCTGGTTTTGTTTTTTTTTTTCTTTTTTTCTTTTTTTTTCTTTTTTCTTCTTTTTTTTCTGTATAGATGTCTCTTACTCACTATTGGCCGTTGTAAAAATACTGGGTATTTGGGACCATAGAGAACTGATACTTTCACCTTGCTGCAAACTGATATGAAGCTTTTTTCTTTATTCCTGTTTGGACAATTCCTTATTGTGATATAAGCTTCTACCTGGGGCTTGTCTTTTCTGGTGCCCTGAATACTTTTCAGTTCTGCCATTGTACGAAAATTTTAAATCTGCTTAAAGCAAAGTGATCTTAGGGTATATGTTAGTTTTGTCTAAGTTTTTCAGTTGTATAAGTGTGTCCAAAGATGAAAGAAAAACTGAACCTGTGAGAACAGAGATGATAGCAAGTTTTGAGTCTATTATCAAAAAAAGAGACAAGCTTTCATTTCAGAAAAAACTTTTACAAACTCGTCATGGCAGATCCCCTTTACCAACCTATTCCTTTGATATCTGGGATGCTTAGCTGTGCTATGTTTAGCTGTGCTGTTTTGTGGGAGAAATGTGTTTTGAGTATGAAGCTGGGGGGGCGGGAATCAAAGATAGAGGACCCTTGGTATTCTCAAATACATTTAATTTTTTTTTTTTTTTTCATATTTCGCCTCCACATTTCTTAGAAGTTATTAAATACCCTTCTGATACAAACTTTTATTTGGTATCTTATTCCTTCACTTGGGCAGAAATACTGGTGACTGTCTAGTGTTTTGCATCCTTTCATATGATCAGCATTTTAATTTCTTCAGTTACAGTGAGGAATAACAATACCCAAATATTGGGGCTTTCTACTCTAGTGTCAAAATACAGACCATGAGAAATGGGTGCTATATCCAACAAGTTCCGCAGAGAGACCATAATTCTGCTTCTTGGTGCTTTGGAGAACTGAGAGGCTTAGGAAGAGCTTTACAGACCAGTTAATGCTATAATGAAGAAAGCATCCAATAAACTAGTTTGTTTTAAGCCTCATAATAGTGATACTAGTATGGTAAGAGTTACAGAATTCCTCCTATCTTAAAGGTCGAATCCTACATTTGATACCTTACTTTCTGTAACACAAGAAAATTTTAAATGATGTAGACATTGTTTGCAATTCAGGGTTAAAAATGGACCTGAACATTTCTGAATAACATCAGTGATGTTCTTCTAAACATCACTGATGTTAGTCTTTTAACAGTAGAGGAAGGGGGACAAAATAAACAAACAAAACAAAAAAAAATAACCACCACCCACAAACCTTCACCAAAAAACAGGGAAACAAAGCTATCATTAACTGTTCTCCCTTTTCCTCACTCCACGTGCACACACGAAAAAAAGTAACCATGGAAGACCTTGCAGTATCTGAATGGCTGAAGAATAGTCATTTGATACTGACAATACTACATGATTTTCTTTTCTGTAGGTAGTTGAATATAAAGGATAGTATATGCTTCTGGATGTTTCCTTATAGACTGTGAAAAGAAACTGCTTCAGGCTGTTAGCACAGGTATAGGCAAAGAATTTGGTGGGTATATATCTTCGTAAGATCTATACTTCTCTCAGATCAGCTGAGAGATCAGCAGTTCATTGAGAGTTGCAGATATATATTCAAGAATATAATTCATCTGTAAGGAATATGTAATCATAAAATTAAAATAGAATGTTAGGGATTGGAAGGGACCTCTGAAGATCAGCAAGTCCAACCCCTCTTCCAGAGCAGGATCATCACTTAGGGCAGGCCACGCAGGAACGCATCCAGGAGGGTTTTGAGAATCTCCAGAGCAGGAGACTCCACAACCTCTCTGGGCAGCCTGTTCCAGTGCTCCATCACCCTCACAGTAAAGAAGTTTCTTCCTCATGTTGAGATGGAACCTTCTATGCTCAAGTTTATACCTGTTATTCCTTGTTCTAATACATATTTCTAATATGAAATGTTATGGTAGGTTCTATAGCATCTTGCATCTCACAGGCTATTACCTCTTGTTTCAAAAAAATTTCTGTTTCAAAACCAGACTATAATTCTCATCTGTAGATATTTGGATTGCTGCAGTTCCAGACATCATTTATATTTAAAGGACGTAATTGCAATAGTACATTCTGCTGCTTCAAAGTTTTTTAAAATATCTAACTTATCTTCTGTATTTAAAGAAATTGATATAATCCTGTTTGCCTGAAAGAAATCCTGGAGAGTAAACAAGGAAAAGGCATTTTTTGAATGTGTGCACTTTTACTGGAAATTTTTAGGCAGAATTAAGCACAATTAATTTCTTCTGAATTATGGGAATTTATTGCAGCCTAAAGAGATTTCCACTGCAACAGAAACCAAAGTTATGAAGTAGTAGTCTGAAATTTTCTGTTTCCCCAAACTAAATTAGCTTGGACAATTGGTGGAAGCATGATGGTATCACCTCACCAATGAATAATCTGTATCAGGGCCACTTCAGGCTCCAGCTTCTGTGTCCTGGTCTCTAGTGTAATAAGAATGAAGTTGTCCTTCTCCAAGGTCTATCTTGCAGACTTAAAACCATGATAACTATACTCTTATAATCTTTCCCTTTAATAAATTTGCCCTATTGCTTTTGAACAATGCAAGGCACTTCAGTACATCTGTGGTTTTATCATGTATCAAGCCCTCACCTGGCTTTACTCACTAAATTAAGGTCCTTCCTACTATTTGGTGCAGGTTTTGCATCTGAACTTTCTTTTGATTCAGGCACTGTCTCCTGGGGCCAGCTATATCAACACAGCACAGGATCTGAGTTTGTAATTTTGTTCACATATATTTCAGTCCCTTAAATTTGTCTTTCTCCTTAAAACAACTGAATACTTCCATGAATTTTTGCTACCACTAATTTAAATTAACACAATGGTCACAAGCTATCTATGTATTTTGGTCAAAACCATTTGATTGGGAACATAACTAGTCCTGAATATATTATCACAGTGTTTGTACTTGAAAGCAGTGTGTTCAAGGTACACATTCCATCAGTTTTCACTGTCTGTGCATTAATTTAAGTGTGTCTTTTATTACAATATACAGATCCATACTATGATCTGTCACCCTAAATTAATCTGTTACTTCAATTTCAGTATGTGAGACAGAAGCAGCAAAAGTTTATCAGCTATCACTAGAAGAGCACCTCCAGCCTTTCAAAGACAGCATGGAGCAATTCATTAGTCAAGGTAAATAATGAAACATCACTTAACCTTTTCATGGCATTTCAAAGGAAAATTACGGGAACAATGTTTATACATTGTGGGAAAGGGACTGTTTATTTTGGCATCATAGAAAGATGTGGATTAGTTTAATCAAATGCCACACAGTTCTGAAAGATTTGCAAAATGATTCTGTTGTACTGTAGGTGACTCACTCTCTTGCATGACAGCAAAGACAAATGCTATTGGCTCAAGTGCATGATCTGATAAGTTCAACATTCCAGTCGAAAAAATTTTACAACCTTTGTTCCTTGAAAAGTTATTGAAGCTGGATCTGTTTCATTAACTTCTTTCCAAAGAGATAATTCTTTTGTATGCGCCAAAATCATGGAGTAAGCATAGCAATGGTATTTAAAGGCTTTCCAAATATAAGGAGAATCAATATGAGATATTTGGATGTGTTTAGCGGAAGTCACTATAAGGGAAAATGGAAATATCCATGATGAACTATCATCCTTAGTGGTAGGAGGAAAGCACTTTAAAAAATAATACACTATGTTTTCAAGCGTTTACTAAACTCTTTTTTTTGTTGTTTTTGGTTAAGACTATAGGAGGTATGGATAACTTTAATTTTTGACTAGTTGTATATGAGAGCATCTCTTGAAATACTACTCTGCATACTCTATATTAACCAATTCATTTTTGGTACAAGTTAGAATTCAATGCATCAAGTTGACAATGGCCTGATGAGTACAACAATGTAATTGGTGTAATTTAATGTAATATAATTTAATTTTAACCATTTTGCTACTCCTTCTGGATTGAAATTGTATTTTATAATAGAAGACAGTCCTGTTATTTCCTTACCAGGTAAGTTATGTGAAAAATCAGTTTATAGTGCTAATGCGATGGAACTGTCAGTAATTTATTACCCTGGAGTTGCATTAATTAGTGATCTTACATAAAAATCATTATTAACTGAATGTGCTTTCTGTTTAAGAGGCCAGACAGATATGCATTTCTGCTTGGTTAGAATATCCAGGATCTATCTGAACATTACAATAATTGGAGTACATATATTCTAGTGTATACTGAACCATGCTTATAGGTACCTCAATTACAATGAATGAATTGAGGAAAACAACCGTTTTGAACCATCAAATGTGAACTGAGGTTTTCTAAGACAAATGTCTATCAGCCAAATCTGGCAAACAGGATGTTGTCTCCAGCAACAGTAGGTATGAGCTGCTTTAAAAATGGATTCTGTTTATGTAGATAGCATATAAATGTTACATCAGCGGCATGATGAAACTTGTACCAAGTGTTTTACATTAGGTTTATATTATTACTTATCTATATAGATAAGGGACAATCAAATAAAAAAAAAGTTGGTCTGAAAGAGATCACTAATGTTATACTGTAAATCATGCCATATGTTTGCATATTAACCTTAATAACAGAGTAGGAAATCAAACATGAGGATTATATTTCATCAGACATGTATCTCTTAAGTTTCTTGCACTTACTTTAGAAACCATACCTTTAGAAGTATCTGATTCTATGCTTTAGCTTACTTGATGATTTCTGACTATGACTTCCAGAGCATAATTATGTATAAGCTATATAGTAATCTGTTCTGGTTTTGCAAAGATATGTGATTTCCTTTCTTGATTATGTGCCTATATTTTAGGAAAGTGAGGAAAAAAATAATAAAAAAAGTATCTCATCCATTAAAAACTTTGCTGTGCTCACATGGAAACAGTGGATGTTGTCAGGCGGTTGACAAAAGGAGAAACCCACAATGTTAGTAAAAATACCATTGTTGCATTTTAATGAAAATAATAGGAAATGTGTATTGTGAACACAGTGGACTGTGACTAAACAATTCTTATATTTATTTAAAACTGCAAGACACATTTTGCAGACTTCTGTCCCAATGTAAGAAAGGCAAAGATTAACATATAGGAAAAAAGAATCCCTGGTTAAGTTCCAAAAAAAAAGTAATTTTAAATACCTTTCATTATGAAATCCTTTGTTTTTACTTCATGGGATTGAATTCAGACTTGAAAGAGGCCATGTTTAAAGCAGGATTTCTCTTTCCTGTTCAGTGTTTGACAGGCTTTTGATCTAGATATTTTTTCTAAGGGCTTTTGTTGTTTATGTAGACATAATCGATGAGTCTTTTCAGCTAGACTGCACACATGATCATTTAGAAAAACAGAGGGACAATTCTTGGCACCTTTTGGAGATTTGTGTTTATATAACATATGCTCTGGGCAAAGGAAAATCAAGCTTTAAGTTTTTATCTTTTCAAGTTCCAGTTTCTCTAAAGTCAGAAAAAGTTTTAACTTATAATTCAGATGAAAAGCATTTTTCATAGGGTTGAATAAATTGCCATGTTTATATGATGCCTTTTCAGAGTAGATAACTTGTGTGCATAATGGGACACAAAAGTTCAAAGTAGGTAGTTATTTACAGTGTATTCTTATACATGTTGCTAGCAGCTAAAATGGAAAACGGTTTTCCCATAGGCAAGACAACTTGGACGTCAAATTAAATACCCTTGGCAAGGGGTTAGAAAGCCACTGCTTTATAGGAATAGTTACTGTCTGTCACAGTTATATAACTTTGAATTAAGTTACTGTAACTAGTTTAGCTGATTGTTACTCTTGATGTATTAATAAAAAATATTTTTTGAACATTAACATTTTCATTAAATTCATCAGAGACAGAAAAAAAGATTATACTACTCGCTTACTTATGTGTGTGTTTAGTCATAATGTGGTACATACAACTGAGGCTTTTCAGCA
Source organism: Chloroceryle amazona (assembly GCA_027560015.1). NCBI lineage: Eukaryota > Metazoa > Chordata > Aves > Coraciiformes > Cerylidae > Chloroceryle > Chloroceryle amazona. The sequence goes on along the minus strand of JANHFX010013077.1, from coordinate 85,298 downwards.
TTTGCAATGCCACCCTAGGCAACAGGCTAAATAATCAGCATATTCATTACAATATGCAAAATAATGAAAGCATGACAGTCCTTTTCCTGATGAACTTCAAGGTGATTTATAAAATGATCATTCTACTTGACAGAAAATCAAACTACTTGTTCTATCCTCTCTACACTGGCTTAGTCAATATTTGCAAAGCAGGCTTTAGCCTTATGTATTTGGTTTCTGAGGGTCTGTGCACCTCAAAACTTCCAGGGCAATACTCTCTGTTCTCTCATGTTTTGTGTCCTTTTTTTCGGGTCCACATGCTGCAAGCCATCAATCATAACATGTATAATATGGTTCTTTTCTTTTCACATCTTTTTTTCTCCCCCTGATATTCTCTATAGCCTCAGAGTTTTACAAGGGAAAAGAAAAAAAAAAAAAAGATCTACTTTGAAAAAGGTGATTGGAGAAAAAGTGTCAGAAAATACAGGACTTTTTAAAATGTTGTTTTCTTTTTTACCTATTCCTAACCATTTCTTTAAGGGTTTCCAATATTTCAGTAATATAAAATATTTATGTGACATTTAGTAGAACAACATTCCCATTGAAAAGTTATTCAGAGCAAACTGTAGGAATTTTAAAATGCTAATTGCAACTGTATGATATAGGGTATATATTCACTGAAGTTTTCTCTCCTTGAGTTACTCCCTACAGGTTATCACAGTTTGAATAAGGGAGAATGCAAAGAAAAGCATTGTTTAGGAACCTTATCTCTTTTGTTCCATATGTAGCTGTGGATAGATATGGACACAAAAACATCAGAGATCACGTCTACTAGTTTAGAAATCTTCAGAAATCACTTTTTTTTTTTTTTCCCCTGGGGGAAATGTTTGTGACATGCAGGATGGTGAGGAAATACTGAGGGTGCTAATCATCATGTACTTCATAATTTCATTAGCAGTTAGTAATCCTTTAACCTTCTCCTCTCTTGATAGGATAGCCAGCTCACACTGGAAATGTGTGTGCATGAACCGTAAAAGAGTCTCAGTCCCCAGGTTTTAACTGTGGTTAGCTTTGCAGTGAAAAGCAGCGTTTGGGTGTTTGCAAATCCCAACTGAAAGTTGAGACTCCTGCTAGACTGTGCATTCTTGTCAGCCTGATAAGGCAGAAAACATATAATAGGAGGCAGCAGCCATCATTCTTTCAGAAAAGCCCCACATATGTTGCCTCTACAGCTTTTCAACTGAGACTCTATGGATTGTGCACAGGTCAGAGACTTCAGATTCGAGCAAGTCATCCAATACCTTATACAGAAGCCAAAACAATGTAATTAAGTTTATCCTTTAGGAAAAACATTATGGTGCAGGAAATTTAAGCACTAGAATGCATTGCTTATCGAAGCAGTAAAAGCATAGTTTTCTGATGTTTAACTACTTCATCTAAAAACATTGGGAATAATTCCAGTGTGATTGAATGGCTGGAAGTACAAGATAATCATTCAAACTGTAGTGCCTTTGAGTCTTATTTTGCAAAATTCTTTAGTGCTGCTCTTCTTAGTAAATGCCAGCCCCAGGTTTCATTCTGCTGGGCCCAAGAACATGGACTCTTCTCCAGACCCAAATTCTAGCCACATCTTTGTGATCTTGTGGAGTAAAGATGCTAAAATTGTCCTCTCGGGTTAACTGTCTGTAACCATCTCCCTTTTTTGCCAGAAAGAACACTCAGGAATTCAGTTTCCAAACTGTTGCTAAATAAACATATAAATCACAAAGTGTATTGTATTTATCACTGTAGCTGCAACGCAGCTAGTTGGCTGTGACTTGTTCTTTTAGGTCAAGCAGCAAAAGGTTGTGCATCATCAAATGATGGATTGCAAGTGAGACTAGATCATCAGACTGAATCTTGGATGTCTGGGTTCAGTTCCTGGCTCCAGAAATACTGTAGATGATTATGAAATGAATGCTGCAAGGGTAATCTTAACACTGGCATTTTCTAAACCAGAATGATTGATTTTGCAGATTCTGTTTTCTTTAAATGTTGCTTTTAGAATTTGATTAATATAAGGGAGAACATAGTACTTCATAATTTTTCTAAAATTAATTTGAGAAAATGTGACTAAAGCACCATTAGAAATATATAGGAATAAATATTTTTGGTTTTGTCAAGTAGAATGTACAGAACATTAAGGGGTTGGATATTAGTAGATTTCTGTGAAGACATTATCTTTAAATATTATTATTACAATTTTATTTTTCATTTTAGAAGAAAATGTTGGAGAAACGTGAAGAGCAAGAAACACAGTCACCAGAACAAAAGATGCACAATTAAATAATCTAATTCCATGAATGTTTACATTTTATGTTAGTATTTTTTTTGTTTGATTATTGAAAGAGCTTTTAAAACTTGTTCTTTGAGTGTTGAGAATATTTTTTTAATCTCACACTGACATCTTAATGCTAATAAATGGTTTAATGTCAGTAGTGTATAAACTTGTCCCTACCTCAGATGTCAGCATCTCCACTGGTGTGCATTGTTATGTAATAATCCTAATTCAGATTGTGTTGTCTTGGCAGCACTAAACAGGCTTCACTGATTTAGCCTCCTCTTGCCTCCAAGTCCAAGAAAGGCCAAACCTGTAGACTGAGGCTGGCAGCTGTTTGTGCCTTTGGCACAGAACTTAGTTTATCATTTTTGTAGGCTTCAATGCAATGATTGCAGATGGTTTAGGTGTGGTAGAGTGAAAAATTATTTTGGCATCACTTGGGAAGAGATCAATGCATGAGTGTCACAATAGCATGATACAAGTCATCCACCCCCCAAAATATGAATGTATGTAGCAGATTACTGCAATTGCCAAAATCCTTGTGAATAACTGAGGACAGGGGGGCAGAATTAGTTCACAAATAGCAAAAGGTGGAGAGAGTTCACAGGTTGAAACACACCATGTAGGAGGGTTAGGTAGGACTTTTGCTGAGGGATTTTGTTGTTATTATTAATCAAAATATTTATTTGAAAAGTCATTCTCCTTTTATAAAGACTTTTATAGAGACACATTCACTGAGATTCTTCCATAGATCTTGGTCATAGTCTATGGGACTAGCACATAATTTGGATTTTCCCTGTTGTGTGAGAGTGTAAAGTCATTGTGAAGTGCAATCAGTTGGAATCAGTATGAATATGTTTCTATGTTTAACTTACCGTAGGTTTTGAAAAAACTGAAACAGCATAATTAGGAAAACATCCAACATATTAGATGCTCTATCCTGAGTTATCTTCAAAAAGCTGAAATCTGGATGAAGTCTTTAAATGCTTTTTTTTCATATACTTATGTGGGAGTGGCTATTCTTCAAGCTCATAATCTTCTATTCATTTATAATAGGAAATACAGAAAGATATAAGACACTTGCTAGAATTCCCAGAAGAAATCCTGCTTTCTCTTGCAGAAGTTTCTTAGCACTGATGTATCAGATACTAAACTATCCAAATGTCCTTGGATCTTTATTCAGTGTAAATAGAAATTCTCAAAACTATAGCAATGTAGCCTTAATGACTCAGTGAAAAGCATTGTATCTGTCAAAAAAAAACCACAAACATGTCTCCACTTGCAAGTTACTGGAAAGCACATTCATAGCTAGTTATAAACAAATACTAGTTTACACTTCAGATAAAAAGAGAGGAAAAAAGCAAGAGAGGATTCCTGTTGTCCTCCTGTAAATTACTCAAATGCATTCCTGTATTTAATTACCCGAGAAGATGTTATATTCCCTTAAGAGACTGATCAGGAGATGAGAAGGCATGGTAGTTTCATGCACCTTCTTACTCATAGCCCTTGGAAAGTTTTTCAGTAGAAATAGCTTTAATTGCAACAGGCTTTAGGGACAGAAATTGACTACAGACAAAAATCGCTAGGTCAAGATCATACCACAAACCAACAACAAAACATTCTGGTAGAACAAAAGCTCTGAGAGGACATTTGAATGATGAGACCTACAAGGTCTACCTGGAAAATGTTTTGAATCTGAAACAAAGGGTCAACTTGTTTTGTGACTATGCTTATCTAGTACATTTGCTCATAAAGGACACTGGTGATTCTTATTAACTGTTAGCTTTGATTCTGTTTCATTAAATTCCTGGTATTGTTGCATATTCAATTTTGAGCTTGTTTTAATGATTTTTAATTTATTTTTTAACAAAGCCACTAGTCATGAGCTCCTGTCATAGCTTAAAAACTAATGATCATCTAACTTTTCTCTACAGTCTTCCCCAAAACCCCATTCCTTTTTAGTATTTTCTATCTAAAATGGCTACTTAATTCTTCCCAGTGCCACTCGTGTCCTCAACCACATTAGTCTTATCACATAAAACATGCAAAGAGGACAAAAAACAACATCAAAAAAAATGATGCAAAACACATTCAGAAATCTAAAGGGGGAAGGAAGAAGCTGTTCTCAAGAGCTTTCTATTGATCCTTTGCTAGTCTGCTTTGATATTTTAAGGTACTTCAAAACACAGTGTTGAATAGTATGCTGACTGCCAAATAAAATATCTGTAAGCATTATTTGGTGTTTTCTGGGGGCATTTAAGAGCACATGTACAACCAAAGAGAATGAAGGAATTCTCTTAGGAGCTCTGTCGGTCTTGTAAACTTGAACTTTAGACCATAATAATAGCAGTGTAACTAAATGCCCTTGCTGGTGGTTGTTCATCCAGTATTTTCTCTATCTTTCTAGTCACATCCATGAGAAATTTACAGAAGGTATCTTTGTAAGCCTGTCAGACCCCACAGGTCTTTAGACCTTAGTGGAGCTGGGTCAGCAGTCACACATGAAACACCTAAAGTCCCATACACTTTTTGAGAAAGTCTATCTCACAATTTTGGTTTTAATTTTGTTAGGAATTTTTTTCTGAGTTTGTGGCTCTGACAGAGAAGGTAATTGGTATATCTTCAAAGTCACAGCTATTATTTACCCAGTAGCATTGTGGAAATGCAGTGTTCTCTTTAAAGATCCTGTTACATCTGCAGCAAGGGTTTGTAATAGTCTTATTAAATTAGTTAGAAATAGTCTTTTCATTAAAAAAAAAAAATCTAAAAATTTCACTGCTTTTCAATAAAATGTAATAGCACAGGGACAGAATAGTTCCAGTTTAAAACAATTGTTCTAAGTTTGACCTCCCAGTTAGTCTGAGGTAAAATATTTCTTAAGATTCTTAAATCCTCTAGGAGGTACAATAAAGAGTGAATTGTCACATTTTTCAAACAAGAAATTGAAAACATGATAATAGAGACAACAGACTTTATATGCAATATCTGTCCATACAGAAAATAGATATAATAATGTAAGTAACTTTTAAAAAAATCAGATTTAATGCAGAAGGCATAATGGTTAAATTTTGAGGAGAAGAATATAGAAATTTTGTTAGACTGAAAATGAGAAGATACTTGGTGATGTTGTTAGTTCAGAGTGGTTTGATTCCTGCAGAGATTTTGGCATAAGAGGTCCAAACTGTCACTTGTCATTGAGGTCAGAGGGGACAATTTGTGGTCAAAAAATGGCTTTTATGTCCTTACCTTGGAAAGCCTCTTCATTTAATTTAATCTTCTAGGATTCTTAAAGAAGGGGAAAAAACGTGCAGAAAAGTGAGTTACATCATTCTGCTAAAGACCATTATTTTCTACAGTATACTTCTATGTTCAGTTTTGTGAAATGCTTCAGATTTTCATAAATGGTCAGTTTAGTATGGTTATTCATATATGTGCCTTTGCAGTAGTTTATATATAAATCTTTGCAGGGCTCTAATGTAAAAGAATTGCAAGAGCAAACACACAAAACAATGGCATGTCTCATATTCTGCAATATGAGTATATGCTGATAACGATGGAGGTTTTGTGAATTAAGTTAATTAGGCTTCATTTGTAAGGCCTTGTTGGAAAGCACAGTTTGAAAAAGATTTTTTCTCCAATTATAAAACATCAAGCAGTAAATTTAAGAAAAGACAAGAAGTGGTAAGATAGAAATTAGAACATCTGATGTGAATAAATTCTGAAGAAATATATACACTCTGTAGTTAAAGGAACTGATTGAAGATTCTTGGATATAGTACAGTCTTCATGCCTGGTAAGGAATGACGTAGGGAGGAAGGAATGTACTTGAATTTTGACCAAATATATAAAGTTTTTTAGGAAGCATAGACCTAGCTCTAAATGGACAACATCTTTAAATAATCTTAAGGTATCCTAATGGATAAATTAGTCAAATAATGAAATATTATCCAACAATAAGGCATTAAAGATGCTTTCAAAAGGAAAAGCAAAAGATGACTAATTCAGTATATGTTGCAAATAGTAGATAAGGCAGTTTTGCTCTGTGAGAGGTCATTTTCACTCTAAAATGTTGTGGTTTGTTTTGTTGTGGTTTTGGGCTTGTTTTTTTGTTGGTTTTTGTTTCTTTGTTTGTTTGTTTTGTTTTTTAATATGGAAATGTTTTTGCAGAGTTTATCTGCCTTCAGGATTATGAGAGCTGCATATAAAGTCCTACAATACATTGAATTGTATGCAGGTAGAGATATATAACTAAGTTTTAACTTTGCTTACTCATGTATTGCATGAACTATAGGGGCTAGTTCCTGGTATGATATAGTCTTTAATGGATTTGGAACAGTCTATTTGGAAATGGTTTAGTTAGTAAGTGTCAAGGATCAAGAAAACTTACTCTTAGCAGGGGATTGGAGAAAAGATAATGAGCCAATAAAGCATGGAATATTTTCATTTGGGAAAGATAACTGACCCAAGAGTGGGAACTCCTACATATGTCAGAAAAGTCCACAAGCAGTTGCTCCATTGTTGCTGAGGAAATAATTTGTTTGAAACATGTGTAGAACAGTTGAAATAAAGAAAAAAACAAACAAACAAAAAAAACAAACAAACAAAACCACAACAAAGAAGCAAACCCACAGAAAACATGAAAATTAGACAGCTCAGATGACTTTATGCCAAATCAATCCTGGAAACTATAAAAAGAGTTATATCCTATGAATGTGATATATATATTAAAACATTGTCCCAGGCTGGAACATGCTATCTTTCATTTCCAACTATTGCTTACTTGAGAAGAGTCCAAGTTGCACTTCTCAGTAACGAATTATTTATTTTTAAAAGTTGTATCCACAAATACTTAGTGAAAGTGTTAATGCAGAATTAGATCCTGGATCTCCCTTCATCTAGGGAGTTTGTGTGCAGTTTCTTCTCTCTTGCACCATATGCTTCTGCAAGCCATACCTTGACTTTCAAGACTGAAGAATGAAGAGAAAAAATACTAATGAAATTCTGTCAAAGCTGCCAGGTTTCACCTAGTTTCATATTTAAAGCAAGGCAAGGCTTTCAAGAAAAACTCTAAGCCAGCCCAGATTCACTCAACACTGGGCTCAAGTTCACTCAAAACGGTTGTGAGACCTCACAAACCTTTTGAAGAATCTGGGCCGAGTTTCAAGTCAGTATTGAAACCTGTAATCAGGAAGGCTTCACGTGCTCTTGAATTTCCTTGAGAACATTTACCTAGCTCTCCCTCAAGTTTTTTGTGGTTTGCTGGGATTTTTTTCACTTTCAGCAAAACAATGAAGGAGCCTGAGTCTTCAAGTAATGATTACTAAATACAATGTTTCCTGCTGCAAACATCCAGGCACTGCTTACCCTAGTCAGCATAATAAAAAGCATTTGCAGCATCAGACATACCTCTGATCCTTATTCTGACTTCGGAAAAATAGTGAAACTCTATTGTGTATCTCTGTTACAGATTTCACATGTCTATTTTAGTGTTAGTTTATGTTTATAAAGTGGTATTGGTCTTGAAACATTGTAACAGAAAAATAGTAGTTATCTTTGTTCCTTTATAATTTCGTTGCCTTTCTAATTTTTGCCAAATTGTAAATCAGGATTTCCTTTTTCAAAGGCAGTTTGTCTTCAATGTAGAAAAATAATTCTGATTAATTATTATTGTAGACCTAGATAGGGAAAGTGGAAAACAGCTTAAAGTTTCCTTCATTTTTACATTTCTATATAAATGCCATACCCTTTGTTTTCAAGACAGTTCAGAGCCCCTTCATGTTCCCAAACTCCATGATTTTTGGGAATTCTAAAACTGTCCTTGTAAATTAGCAGGCCAGTAGTCCAGCAGAGTGGAAAGGGGAATCAAGTTCCAAACTGAACAGCTCTTCGCTAAAGCGTGCAGACCTTAAATGGGATTTAAGTTGTGCATCTTGAATGACCATATAAGTCTCACCTAAGCACACATGCACAGAGAAGTTTATAAAATTACTTTGCACATTGGGGGTGCTTATGCTATTATGCATGTTCCTGTAGATTTTCTGTATCAGAATATACATCTAAGTAAAGTGAAATTGGTACAAAATAAACTCGGAAAGAACACATGGAAAATAGATCATTTTTTCACCAATGTGTGGCAGTGACAGTTTTGTATTTTTAATTTCCTTCATATGATCAGCAGATGGTAATTTCCTCTATATAAAAACAGTCAGGTTTTCAATATGGGCCTGCAATGTCTCTAATATTCACTAACTGGTGTGTCTACAGAGAGATGGTGTGTGGCGGGAGAGGGAAAAGAGCTTTTTTCTGTAACTGTCAAGCAATTATTACAAAAGCTATAAGGCTGAATCCTTCCTGCTCTTCACTCAGCTTTTCTTTCAATTGGTAGACTAGTTTTTTATATTTGTGAAGTTTCCAGCACCATTCTTTAAGATGTGTTTTTAAGTCATTTTCGTGACTTGATTGTTTTTTATACTACTACAAGATTATGGTTGGTTGGTTTGTTTTTTTTGTTGTTTTTTTTTTTTTTTTTTTAATTTTTCAAACCTTTTTCTTGTGTTTTTCATTTGTTCTGTTTTGTTTTAATAGGAATATAAAAATTCATGTAGTTTTGTTTGTGTGGGTTTCCTGTTTTTTTTTGTTGGGTTTTTTGTTTGGTTGGGTTTTTTTTACGTTTTTTTTGTGTGTGTGTGGTTCGTTTTGTTTAGTTTGTTTTTGTTTTTTTTCTTTTCTCTCAGAATAGATGTACATGAGTATATCCTCAGCTGGTTCCTATACATGACATATTTAGAATGAAGATTATCCTGAAACATCATCCTTATTATTCACCTTGTAGCTAATTCTTTGTCTATTTTACAGCTAAAATAGACCAAGAAAATGAAGAGAAATCACTGACAGAAGCACATAAAAGGTAAGAATGTAGTAGAATGTACAATGTAGTACAAGCTTTCTTTGAAAAATATATTTTGGTAGAAGTTACTGTTTTGGTAGCCAGCATTATTTTATTTTTGAATAGCAAAAGAATGTGCTCAGAAAACTAAGTGATATTTATTAAGTGTTAATTTTAATTTGGCAATTAGGAAACAAAATTGAAGTAACATAGACATGCAGCCTACCTTTAGAGAAATATTGCACATCACTCCTGTCTTAAAAAATGCATATACCTTATGTAAAAATAAATTCAGAATATGCCATTTGGACTGAGAGAACTTTTTGTTAGTACTACACCAAAATCATGGTGATTTGACAGACATGTAGCCTTCCCCAAATGACTATTATTCACTAGGTAACACTTCCTGCACTTATATCTGCTTTAAAATAAAGAATGGAAATCTGTTTTTTAATATGCTAATGATAAGTATAATTAAATGTGACTTCCTTGGTATAATTGCTATTAGATCTTCAAAATTTTTTTTAGCAAAAAAGCAAAATAACTCATTAAATTTCATTACAGAAGTGTGCAGTTGAGAGTATTCAAAGCTGGGAACTTCACTGAGTTGCACAGCTTGTGGTTTCTTCTGATTTTTTTGGCAGTGTTCTGCAGAAGTTCTCCAGAAGCAGTGTTTAACTGACATATAGAGATAAATATCTGTCCCAGCAAAAGACCAAAATATGACACACACCATTTATAGTCCAGATTTAGTGAAACTGACTGGCTGCATTTGTTTTTCTTTGACTAACTACACCTGCCACTGAGTATATGCTAATTAATACATTCATTATATATTCTCAGAGATGGAAAGTCAATAGGATTCCAACAACATATATCACTAGAAAAGTTTCTAATTTTTACTATGGTTTGGTAGTTATTCTTTGGCCCCGATTACCAAATTTGCTACCCACTCTAATGCCACAATGCAGTTCACATCCTGGTACAGCTCTACATGTTCTAAGTATTCTCTTGGGCCATGTACTAAAGATAGTGTCTGAAAAGGAAACCAAAGGAAGAGTGGATGTTCCTCTGCCACAAGAAGCTCCCTTCTTACTTGTAAGTATATGCTAGGTCCTTAAGTGATACATCAGTAATGTGGCATCATGGTGGAAGAAATGGAATAAAGGGACTATAGCCTTGGCAATTTTGTACCTCTTGCTCAAGTATATGAAAGGCATTCCTGACATTTCTTAGGTTTGTTTAACTGCCAAGTTACAGAATTCTTATCCTTAAAAATCTCCTTCACGATAAAACCTTAAGAGAAGAAACTGCTGTTAGAAGAGATTTTTGTGATCTTTGACTGCTCTTTTGACAGTTTCTCCTGTGGAAAATAGATTACATTACATATCCGAAGTTGACAGATATCTAAGGGCAAGGGGGATCTGCCATCTATTCAGAAATCTTGTAACTTGATAGTTTCTTCTGGTGTCTAATTCACTCTTCATTCTTGGTTGTTTTTTTTTTCTCTGACTGCTCTGGAACCATCATATCAAAACCTTCCTATTGGTATATCTAGCATCTATAATATGGGGGAAGAAAGCACACTGCTCCCTGGATTCTCATTCAGTTTAGTCTAGTCCTCCTGAGTTGTCCTCATATTTTCTTCTCCCTGTGTTGAGTGCAGCAGCTCCTTTTGAATAGTAGTTTGTCAAAAAAGAAAATTTAGCTTCATTGTTCCTCTTTACTCTGAATATCTAGCAAGGATAACATTACATGCAAGACCTTTTGTGGAACACATGAGGAATTATGTTAGGACAAGATTAGAACAAATTTGTGTTTTACTATTATCTAGGCTACATTTCTCCTTCTTTCTCCCTTCAACCTTCTCACTGAAAGTCTTAATCGGATCAGTGGTATTTGTTAAAGTACTGAAGACAGCTTCATGGCATAGTTTTAGCATTATTTGCATATATTTCATTACAATCTTTAATTTGGTTTAGAAAAAAAGTGTTTGGGATCTTTTGTGGCAGGGGGTGGATGAGGAAGAAAAGAAAAAGAGAACTTAAAAAGATAAATAAAAGATTAGTTACATTTGGATAATCATAGGTAGAACAGCAATACACAGGACAACCAGACAAGCAAGTAGTACAAGGAAAAGTGATGGATTAGATGGAGCAAAATTAATGTGATTAATGTGCTTGGAGTTTCCATTCTGAAGTGGATAACTTCAGCCCATGCATAAGTTCAGGTTTACCCTATGATAGCATTTTGTTAGCTTTAAGTAAAAACTACATTTTGTTTGTTTGTTTTTTGTTCTTGTTAATTTGGGCACAAAATATTTAAGGTGATATTTTCCATAGGAATACAAAAGTCCAAAAGAATAGTTCTTGCAGGAAAAAAAAAAAAAAAAGTTTCCAAAATGAATAATGATTTGAGGAAAATGCAGCAGTGTGTATTTTAGAAAAGCCGAATTGTGCAATAGATGAGCTGAAATGGAAAGTTAATCTTCCACACAAAATAAAGACATAGAGAATGGAATGTCTGCTCCAGGGACTCCGTACAGCATATAGCTGTTCATTTGTCACAAGTGAGAAAATGTTTAATCGGTTTTGAAATGATGTATTCTCTCTTTATTTATCGTGTTTAGTGACTTTAAGAGTGTCAGTATGTAAAGTGTTTATCTAAAGAATGGATTTCTGGCACATGGATAAAATGAAAAGTGAAATGTTTAGCTCACAATAGGCACATGTTCCAAGATCTCTCTGAGTAAGTATCCTGAGATGAGAAGAAAGCACACAGGTCTGTGTTTATCTAGCTTACGCAGGCAGACAAGGAAGGCTCCAGCCTGGTATTAACACTGAAGTGACATGGAATGTCTTCACTAAACCCCAAACAATTACATCATTCCCTTAACAATATTGATAAAGTGTAATAAAAAAGAACCTGGCACTTTCCAATTATATCCTCATTGCTAAATACCTGAGAAACTGTGAAATACTTGACAAATTAAAGTGAAAAACACTGTTTTGGGGGAAGGTAAAGAACTAAAAGAAGAGAGGGAAGAGGAGAAGGGAAAGAGAAGCTTCCATATATCAGGAGTCCACAATTTTGACACTTTTTTTTTTATTATCATTTTTTTAATTTTAGATTATGTTCTCTGTCCCAAGACACATAGCTATATGCTTAATTCCCCACTACTGTATATAACATTTAAACAGCTCTATAACTGAAATTTGAAAATCTTTGAAAACTGGTAAATAACAACACACTTGCCATTAAGAAACAAATACTCATTTCTGTCATTTATCTTTAATCTTTCAAAATGTGTGAATTTGGAAGCCCTAATTCTCTGCCTCGCTACCTCTATTCAGTTGAATATCTATGAAGGAATAGTTTGTAGATGATCTCCTTGGAAGGCTTCCAGATTAGGGTCATTTTTAGAAGAACATAAAAACCAGACTGCAACACTGATGTCTCTTCCACTGAAACAGTTAAGATGACCTGTTTTTTTTCCCATCTACCTGCAGTGATTCATCTTTTCTTGAAATAGCATCTTGGGGATCATTCACAAATTGTACTCGAGATGTATGGTTTAGACCTGAAAGAGTCAGATGATCTTCAATTCTTCCTGCTATCTCTCAGTTAAACAAGGAAGCATTAGATTCTATATTCAGTGCAGTAGCAATGATAATTGCTCCGTTTATATTTATATTTACTTATAATGCTGTCATATAAGGCAATGTATGCTGAGAATCTTTTAAGAACACTACAGATCCTTTATTTCTAATATTTCAGATAGTATAACCCTGCTTGAAGTGATAACATAGGTCACTAAAACAACAGTCCCATATCATGGTGGCTTGATTTGGGGTGAAACTTGTTCACCCGTTTTTCCTGCTGTGATACCTAAGAGGGGTGGATAGATTGAAAAGCCACTCAGTACATTGCTTTTCATGCATCACTGATTTTTAACAAATCTGAGAATTTAATCTGTTCTCTAGTAAATGTCAGTGCATTATGAGAATATATACTTGTTTATAAAAAGTCTAACAGAGGACTTTCTGCCTTCTCACATAAGTTTTGTCTGGAGAATTTAGGATGTGTGTGGCTGGATATGGAACACTCATCTTCCCATGTTAGGATACCTTTATTTAGTTTATTTGATAATTTTCTCCCATTACTTGCACATTCCAGTGATTTTTTAGGCTTTTAAGTGCCTCCTGAGTGCAGGCTCCCAGGCACCTCTTCTGTTTTCAGGACTTTTAATAATCCATTTAGCAATGTGTTGTTGCTTTCTTTCCTGTAGCAACAAATGACATTAATTTTGAAGTGAAATGTTTACTTTTAGATTCCCTGAAAAAAAAAAGTATTCCTGACACAAAACTTTTCACAGCCTTCCATTGGCTTCACTGAGACTTGAGGAGGAACAAAGCTTTACACCTGCTTATGACCTGACAAGTTGATGACATTTAGAGAAATAGCAGACAGTATGGTACAATGGCACTGGTGAAAAGCAACACCTAGAAATGTAGCACCTAAGTCTGGTAATCCTTTAAAACAGTTAGTATTCCTCCTACCTCCCTACCCTCCACACAATGGTTTGGATTGTTTCCAAAAGTGAACTGTAAAGTTAAAGTGAAAATTGAGCTAATGATTGAAAATAAAGTGGTGAAAAGCTCAGAATGGAGAGAGGTATGTAGTTAACCAAAACCAAAAACCAAACAAATAAAACCCCAAAACAATAACGCAACAGGTTTAACTGAAATGCAAGAATATGCTGTGGGACTCCATCTTTCACTACTCTTTGGCCATTCATCCTTTGTTATTTCCCTTACTGTTCTTGCTTTTTGCTGTGTGCCTCCAAGCATGCAGACTTGAATTGCTCATGGCAATACTTTTCCGGCTGTATAGGTATACATTAGTTAGATCAGCAAAAAGTAAATACTGGTGAGCAAAAGAAATGTGATTGGATCATTTTAATTTAGTATCATTTTCTCTGACATAATATCAGTGACTGTAAATATGCAGTAATGGAATATTAGCTGGCAGTTTAGTTATGTCAGAAAGTCTCTTCTGAAATACAGGTAATTGATCTTTCCCCGAAAAGTGAAGTTTTTGTCCTTTTCTGAAAATATATGCCAAATGACTGCATGTCCTTAACCATCTGCACAATAGAATTTTGTCTGCAAGAGCATTATCTTTTCTTCTAAAGAAGTTGGGCTTCTCGTTAAAAAAAAAATAAAAATTTGTATTTAATATGATTCAGTGCTAGTGTGAACAAATCGTAATACAACCTTTAGTAGACGGGGTTACAATTCAGAGATCTAATATTCTGCAAAATAAACTCAGCTTTATGCAATTTATTCTACAGTTATGTAGAGGACCTATTCTTAGATCTTACAGTAAAAGATAAAGGATGCTGGTTTAAGGTGCAAATACACAGTTACACAGCTAAGTAGCATTGATAATACAGCTAAGTAACGCTCTAATAAGAATATAGTTAAAATAACTGGTGTTTATTCATACTCAAAGCTAATCCTGTAATATTAAATTCAAGATAATAAAAAACAAACAATAAGTAAAAAAAATAAGAAAAAAAATAATTAAAAATAAACAAACAAACAAAAAAACCCAAACCAAAACAACCAAACACCAAACCAACCAAACAAAAAACCCACAACACCTGAAAGAATCATGTAGCTAATAAAACGAAAAAAATACAGAAGTTAACATCTTACATTTTGGCACATTGTCTTGACCTCCAGTTTATGTCCAACAGGAGGTTTCATTGAATAGTCCTCAAAAATTCAAGATACTCCTCTTGAACTGCTAGAGCTGAAGTAAAATGCCTGTGTGTGTGTACACATGTGAATAGCTTCAGTGCCTCTCCATTGTGTATCAGCTGCTGATTATGGTTTTTTACCCTAAGACCTTCACAGTATAGTGTTCACATTTACAGTGACTGTGACTTAAATGTGGATAACGCTTCTGCTTTTAGTTTCTTATGTTGATTTTCCACTACAATTTTTGCTTTCTTCCTTGCTGTATTTTAAGATTTTAAGGATTATTATATTTCTGTTGTCATGTATATGCAAATAGAAGAGCAGAGCATCAGGGATGTGGTTTAATTAGCTCACGGTTGTGTTAACTCACCTGGGAGCTATCCAATAACTTGCACAACATAGGTAATTCTGTCCGTAGTGATTTCCATCTGATGTACAACTGCCATCAGCCCCTCCACAGCAGAGGGCTTTTCCCAGTATACTGCTGAAACACCAGTGTCATTCTCATATATGGAGATTAACTGTTACCTCTTTACTCTTCCTTGGTTTGTTCCTCAGTCTTCTTGCCTTGTTTCTTGTCTTCCTTAACAAGCTAGATTCAGAAACAGCTCTAATGAGCACTGCATCTTAAATGACTCTTTTTGTGGGATAACTTGCACCCACTTCTTTTCTCAGCTGCGGCCTGAAAGATGGCTCTACCTTAATCAGTCTGTTGGGGAGGTAAAAGTTTCTTCTCCACTCCAAAGGAAACAACTAGGGCAATGGTCACCCCAAACTAGAAACACCATGAAGCCTTCATGTAATCCTTGGAAGGGACAGGAACAGCTCCTCCAGACATGAGTTTTCTTGGGACAAAGGATTATGATTTATTTAACTTTTTTTGGATGTGATCATCAATATTTGAATATTGATGATTCACAAATCCAGAGTGATAGTGTTATTTATTACAATCTTTCTCTCAATTTCAATGGCTGTCACCTTTTAATTTAAACTTGATCATTACAGAAAATATTCCTCTTTTATCTCTACTCATCTAAACAAAGTTACTAACAGTACTGTGAAAATAATATATTGGGATAAGTCAGGAGTTCAATCACAAAAGTCTAACATTTGAAAAATGCATGTAAAGACCTTTTTAATCTGGTATTTCATCAACCTGAATTTTGAAGTCTTCCAATTTACTTTCAAGGGATTTTGTTGTGATGAACTCTAAGAATATGAAATCTCCCATCAGCATTTCTGTTTTCTCTAAAGGTTGTATTTCTTCTATTCATGGCTTTTGATGATATTAGGAATCCTAACATACAATGCTCTTGTAGCAACCCCAAAGGGTTAAGATGAAACTGTATCACAAAACATTTAAAATGCTAAGAGGTTCCATAATACCCAAGCAGTTCAGATAATTTTTATTCTATAACTTTGAAATGGAACCTGAAGCCTAAATTTGACTTGAGCACCAAAATAGAAAGAACACATAACAATACTCCAAATCATTTCACTTGTTAGAGTGTGTTTTTGTGAATGCATATACATAAAATTTAATCTATGATGGATTTTATTCTTATAGAGTTCTTACATAATACTATATGTACATGAAATCTGGTAAAGTATCTTTGTACTTTCTGTCTAGATATCTAAATAATCCACTCTCGGTTAGATAGCTTTAACCTTAACCCTGACTGAATTTCAGTTATAAAAGTGAGCCATATTATGGGAGCAGGTAGATTACAAGGCTGAGGTAGACATCAATAAATTGAAAAAAAAACCCAAAACAACAACAACAACCAAACCAAACCAAACAAAAAACAAACAAACAAACAAAAAACAAAACCAAAAACAAAACAAAGCAAAACAAAAAAAAACCAAACCCAAACCATAATAAAACTTTGAACACCGTATAACACAATAGTTAACTACCCCCATATGTAATTATAACCTCTTTAAGTAATTCCATTACTAGATAGTGAAGATGAGATGTGTTAATAGAAACATGTGGAGACAAGTTGGGGTTTAATATGAGGCATTTGGCTGTTTCTTACAGCACTGAGGCTGGCAGCTTATGTGTCATATCACTGCTGTTGAAATTCATTCCATCACTAGATTCTGTGTCTAGTGGCATCTTAATATTTCTTCAAGTTCAATGGGCCAGAGGTTATTTAATATGTTTGAAGTTCATATGTTAGTCTTCTTAAGAGAGAAGAATATTTTCTCTTTCATATGTTACTGGGCTTGACTTTGCAGTGCACACAATTGCATGACATTGTTTTACACATGCTTGCATTGTATATTTATGTATGTGTATATGTATGTATATTTATATATGTCAGCTTAGCACAGAACTATCCATATGTCCACATAACAGCTTAACTGGCATGCATGGGCATGATATCCACACTAACATAAAATTAAAAGCATTAAACTCTGAGAAAGAGAATGTACACACTCATGCAAAGTATGCAGATTACAGTGGATTTTGGCTAACACAAATGCAGCTAGGGAACTGTAAATAACTGAAGTCAATGTTTTGAGAGGAAGTTTGGTCTTGTTTAAAATTGTCATTTTAAAATCACAGGAGAAATCACATGCAAGTTAAAAATGCATTAGAAGAGTCATGCTAAAATATGCTTGCCTTTCTTTTTTTTTCTCCTGAGTGTCCTCTTAGAATAAAACTGTCAGAGACTAAAAAGAACACAAGGTTAGCTCTGTTCCTAACGTAGTATCTCAATTCCTATTTTAATCTGAATAATATTCTTGAACAGAGACATAACTTTAAATATGTGTAACAGAATTTGGGTTCACATAAAGCCCAATTACTGGGTGAGCTATGACTGATTAATATTTTGTACATGGTACGGTGAAGGTATCAAAAATACCTCTAACCTACAGTTCCTGAGCATTGATTTTCAAATGGCTGGGGGCTGACTCAGATTGTTCAGAATGGCTTTCTAAACACTGTATATTTTTGTCATCAGAAAAGTTCTATCTGCCAAGATAGCTCCATCCTGCTTGTGACATAATTTAACACCTAATTCTATACCATTGTGGATAAAAGATGATATAGTTACATTGGTGGAGAATTTGCTTATGTCAGAAAAATGCAAATAAACCAAACCCAAAGGTACAGAGGGACAAGGTTGTAGCCTTGTGTTTTAGAGAATAATGAGAATCAAAATGGGAAGAAAAAAAAAAACACCAAAACCACCAAATAGGAAAAATCTTGAATAATACTTTAAAGATATTGTGTTAAGAGCAGTCCCTGGTAACCTAATGTTCCCAGAAGATACATAAACAACAAGAGGTGATTTGGTAAATTTCTTCATCATGCCCAACCAATATACATTAATCTGGACATGATAAAATTAATTTCTAAAACATTGTGAAAATTGTGAAATTTGAAAAGTGTTCAAATTCACCTCTAACACATCTATAATTCAAATTAGTTGTGATCACGCTATGATCGCATTATTTTGCTACTTTGTTCCCTCTGTTATAAGGGACTCCGTTCCTGAAAGACAAGACTGAATAAAAGCCTGTCCATTGAATGATGTAAATATGAGGGCCTGGAATAACAGTTTGAACTGAGGTCAAAATGGCAATCTGATATGTGAAGGTTTTATTCCATGCCAACTCCATGAATTCATCATCTACAAATTTTAGATTTCTTAAAATATTTGTTATATTCACAATACCTATTGAGGTTAAGAGTCTGTGTCACAGTATATTTTCTGTTTCAGTTACCGGGTCTGATGTCTTCAGTGTATGGCATAGAGTTTAACAGAGTTTAACGTGTATAAATTGTGCATTTGTTCTACTAATCAATGTGTACAACTGATAATATCGATCATTGTTCGTGAACGTTAGAAAGATGTAAAGCATTCCTAGTATTGAGGGAGGGTGTCAAAATTCTCATGAACAAGGCAGACATAATTTTCTATTGTTCATATTGAATGCTTTTTGTGGAGCTTTTGCCAGGGGAGAAAATGGTACCTCAAAGGTAGAGGGATTTTGTTGTTGTTGAAGCTGTTCATTTTCATCTAGTTGGATCAATAAAATACTTTTCTGTTTAATATGCACTTGCAGGAGGCAAGGGTCTAGATATGAGGGATTACAAATGTTTGGCACGTTTTTTCTAGAGGAAAGGAAAAATCTCTTGAGACCTTTGTTTTCTAAGGAACAATATTACAAAATCCATAGTTACACAATATAAACTGGCAAATGAAAGAAGATAATTCTGGCAGCTGACTTAAACTGGCATATTATCTCAACTTTATTTTTAATATAAGAAAGATACTTTTTTTCCTTAAAAATGAAGGGGGGAGAGAGACCCCAAGAAATGCTCACTGATATTTAAGTACTAAATATTTTGAACTAATCTATGTTTATTTTTATATTTTCTCACTTCTAATTATGCAGCATTGAAGAGACAGCAATGATACTTTGAAAAAAAAACAAACACACACACACAAAAAAAAAGACTAAAGAAAGGTGGAGAAAGTGAAATTATAGTGCAGAGAGGACCCTCAAGAAAATATGTCAATAGAAAATGAAAGGCTTCTTAGGATGTTGTGCATATTAAGTCTCCTCACAGTCCTGTGCTATCTCAATAATTCTGTTTAATTTTATATAGTTTTGTGTGACCTCGAACTGCTTGGAATTGTTTTAAAATTATCTCTCAATGCTTTCAGATGTTGCTAACATGAGCAAAATACGTACAAAGCCTTTCCCTCCATATAAAACAAAACAAGAATTAATATGGCAATTTATATGATTAGCTTTTCCAGGAAGTAAATACTGTTCCTATATACTGTACTCTTCTTCCCAATGTTGTCATCTATTCAAGATCAACACTCTGAACAGGTTTATATGCCTACCAAGTCAGACTGGCTTTAAATATAATTCATGTCAGTAGCAAAAGGCAGATACAGTCCTTGCTCACCTTTTTGCCTTCTTTCTTTTGGTATACTATGCTTAGTTATAAATTTTACTTGGGACTTCAATCAAACTAAAATGTACCTTAGCAACACCTGCCTGACTCTGAACTGCTTCTGAAACAAAACTACTTCACAAAACTAGCACAGTACCACCACTAAGACTACCTGTTCTTACTCTCAAATGTACATACATGATACTTAACAATTTATAAAGCGAAACCCAAGTAGACAAAAATATCCAGGTTTGAACTTCAATCAAAATATCTGATCTGTTAAACAGTACAGAATCTAATGCAGAGCTGTAGAAACATTTTTTTTTCTGCTTTCAAACCAGATTGAAACAAATATTTATTCTTAAAGGTGACTTAGTCTGCTATACAGGGAAATCAGATGTGTGTAGGTGTGTGTTTGTGTGCTCACCATTTCTGAGAAAGTTCAGCCAGGGCACATCTGTACCGAAGATTACTATGTTATTTGCTTCACCATGGAAGACCGATCAAATGTTGCTGAGGTGAAACTACTGCGGTCCATTGCTTAGTATTTTTGATTTCTCTTTATTGCGTTGGGGTTTTTTGGTGATTTTCTTTTTTAGCAAAATAAGTATTTCTGTAGTTGCCAGCTGCTCTATCTCCTCTCCTTGTGTTTGCTCTACTACATACGTTCACATATGTACATGCATGTGTACAAACAAACATACATTGTACATATTTATAAACTGGCCAAAGCATTGCATGCAGCAACTTAAATCTGAATTGTTGTCTGCAACTGCTTGCTAACTGGCTTCAGAATGGAGTGGGGAAAAAAACTGAGTAACACATAGCTGCTCTTGAAATATTTCTAATGGATCAGATCTATTAGCAGGAAATATTGTCAATTAGCCATCTGCTATGTGAATGGCTTCTTTCCTTTCTCGTATGATTAAATATGGTTTGGCTGTTAGTGCATCCATTCCTTGCTTCCCTCCAAATAGAAAAATCCTTTACATAGTCTCATAGTCAGATGTAAAGGAGCACACAGAAACGTCCAGTGACTCATTCTTCAAATTTCCACATTTTGAGTAAGCTGTGACTTCAGCCATCTCAGTTTGCTGTTATTTTTCTGAATTACACTTGAAACAAGGAATAAAGAAGGGGAGAAAATGAACTAACCATCCTTCTTCATGTTGTTTACTTCCTTACTTTTCAGTCATGAGCAACTCTTTCATTGTTTTGAGAGTATTAACATAATTTAATTCTCTTTCAGGATCAGCGTAAGGGATATGAAATGCAGTCTGAAATTTGTTTAAAGAATTCTGGCTTTTGCCATGTTAGGATAAGACAGTGTAGTGAACATCACTGCTTTATTTTTAATCATGCTTGAAAAGTCAGGGTGTTTGAACCAAAGTCAGTCCTTTACCTCTTTTAATCCCTGAAAATAACTTGCATGCCCTTCCTTCCCTCTTCCATGACTGCTATCACATCTCTAATGCACATTCTTTTTTTTCTAAGATGCTCTCTAAGAGTATAGAAAAGTAAGAACCTTTTCACTTGATAAGTGGACACTAAAAAAGCTTTGGAATACCTGTTTGGTAATAAACATTTCATTTTGCAGATAGGTGAAATGAAATCCAGAGAAGTCAGATGAGTTTCTCAAGGCTGTATGATGCAGAAATTAATATGGGTGGAGGAATAAAAGCTTTCTGAACTCTAGTCCTTTATTTGTTTCAAAATGCCTGTGTGCTTGCACATGTAGTCAGGAACAGTGTCAATCGTATTTGCAGATGTTTTCTTTCAAAATACACTGAAGGATCGACAGGAAAATTTGAATGGGCTGCCCCACTGAAAAGCACAAGAGAAAAAGTATTTGCTGCCTGGATGAAGCTGAAAGGATGATATCTAGGCTTGGGGTTATTGTGATGTCATACAAATTTCTCTTTGTATTTAAAACGTGCGTCCCCTCCTAGAATCACCTTTCAGATATGTCTAGTTTAACATATGTGAACATTTCCAAATCAGATATTTCAAGAGCATGGTAACATAGAGGATTTATTGTTGTGCATGTTTTAGTATTTGATACATTTGAATTCACTTTATTTGCTTTGCTTTTCATGTGTGAATTATGCCACTTTGTCTTGTGGCAGTACAAAAATGACAGCATTACATGTATAGTAAGCAGGTTTCCATATGTCATCTAAACATACTATAAGAGACTTAACTGCTAAATAAGGGTAGACCTCTCTGGTTAGATAAAAAAATCTAGTAATTGTATTGGCTGTTTGAGCTGTATAAATAGAAAAATAATTGATTCATGGTGATTTGCGCCCTGAAGTCTTACTGTGCTGCAGCTGCTTGTTGCAGCCTTTGTGCAGTGCCCTCAGGCATTAGAAAGGCATGACATATCAACAATGATAACCTGCTATGCTGCTGTTTCACATTTTGCAAACAGCTTATCCCCCTTACCTCCAAAACCAGCTGCAAGGGAGGCAAGCAACCTGGCTGAGCATTTCTCTTCTCTTTATAATCTTAGAAAAAAAGTTATAGCTGTTAGACACATCTGTATGCACATGTGAGATTGTGCTGCTTATACAAGTGGTCCTGATTTCCAGTCACCAGAGAAAAAAAAACATTGTCTATCTCCTTCTGCTTCCAGAGTATAGCTGGAATAATTGAAGAGTAAGGGAAGCCTTTGTGTCTTTAATAAATGTTAGTGCTGCTTAACAATTTTTTTTTTTGAGTGTTCTTCTGTACAGTATCAACTTAATTTTGTCTTGGCTTCTTGTTTCTTGGGTGTTCTCTGGTGAGGTTAATTCTAGTTTGCTACCTCAAATGTAAAAGCGTTGCTTAGGGTGGCCATTCACTGTCAAGCTCTTTTCATATTACTGTCATTTGCAGAATGATTTGAAGACACATTTCTCAGAAGAAGGCTTCTTATTTGAATTTCTGATCTTTCTATGTTCTGTAAATCATTAACGGCCTTCATTCAAAGGGATTCCTTAAAAATAAGCCATTGACTCAGGTGATGCTTCTACATTTCTTTCTTGTCCTGTATTCCTCTTGTTCCTTCAAAAATATTGGCAGTTCTTTCTGCAAAACTCAAATGAGCATTTTATATGATTTCCCCACTATTGAGCTCCAGAGCTGTAAGTCTGGTGGAAGCACCTGGGATGAAAACCAGAAAAGCTCCTTGATATGTTTACAGTCTTGCAAAAACTTAAATATGTGAAAGTAGGAAAAAAGTTTAAAATACAGTGCAGCTGACTGATGAATGGCAGTGATATTACTTTTGAGACTTCTATGGGATAGATAAGTAAAAACTGTGAGAAAAAATGTAAATAGGGAATTAAAATGGAATTATTGTCATTTTGAGTAGTATCACTTGTAATTTTTGAGTCATGTCATTCATCTATAAAGCATTTGAAAAAGCAGAACAAAACCCAGCCACAAAAAAAGACGTTCTATTTATTAACCAAGCACTGACTTGGTTAATAACAAGACTGGTATTCTAGGCTAACTGGGAGAGATGAAAAATTGTACACACAGGTAAGGTGTCACTTGAATATCAACTCAATGCGTTAAAAAGTGAAGTTTTCACCTTTTTTATTATTCTGTGCTGCATCTCTTTTGCTCAACAGCCTCATTTTGTTTCACCAGATGGAAAAATGAATTACATATTAAAAGAAAATTGTGTAGAATTTGATTGGTGCAGTGATGTTATTTTTTTTGTAGTGTGTTTTTTTTTTTTTATTCAGAAATGACATAATTTATGTAGACATTTATTTTTCATGTTGGGGAAAACAACTGGAGTCTTGAGTTTTGAGAACTAGGACCAAGAGTTTCACAGAGACTTTATGCAGTTGACCTTTCTGAATGGTTAAATCTTTATGCATTATCATCATCATTAAATACTTTATAACAATTATGAAAACACTTAATTTCCATTTACAATAATCCATGAATGAAGATACAACTTTTGTGACTAAAAATGACATTTCCATTCATTTAACTAAAATCACATTTTTTTTCCCATAATTAAAGGGATTAAAACTGTGACGTGTGTCATAGAAAATTATCATAGCAGTCAATGAGTAGTAATAGATAAGTGAGCAAGGCATCTACAACTATATATCTCGAGACAGCTTCATATAGATTTTTTGATAAAACAATCAATTCTCCAGAGGCTTCTGTGTTGAGCTTCAGATGAGAAAAATGTTATTAAAAGCTCCCGTATTTACAAAACATTAAGTCAACAAATGAAATGGAATAATAGTTAAGCAATTCATTTTTTAAAGAATTCTTCTGTAGCTTCTTATAACATTCCTACATATTTTTTTGCATTTTAAATAAAATAGAAGCAACTTAAACTCAGAAATCTGTTAGACTTAATTAAGTCACAGTCCTCAGTGTTGAAAATATGACCTTTGAATTTCAAAGCAGCTCGTACTCAAGGTGTAGCTTTTGTGTTTAATACACTACTTCTGTTGTGCTCAGGAGTTGTTGGAACATTCTGGTGGAGTCATGATGGGCACCTGTTTTCTTGTTTAGTACACAGCAGGTTTGAGATTAAACATTTCTGCGTAGGCTTCAAGCTAAACTATGTTCTGTGTTGCTGTAGCATAGGTATAACTTGAAGAACTTTGTTTACAGTCCTTTATGGGTTTTGACTCTGTGTTTTGAAAACGTCTTTAAACAACAGAAAAGCTGTATATGGGCAGGTGTGGATGTCTGGATTTGCAGGGCTGTGGACAGTGTATTCATTTTCAGTTTTGAAATGGAAAACACTTTGGTCAAAACCAGAATCTATGATAAATGCCAGATCCAAACTTTTCATCTTATATTGTGTATTTATTTGTATACAAAATGCTCAGAACTGTTATATTTCTATATCCTTTTGTTTTAGATCTGCTACCAAGAACAATTAAATAACAAGTCAGTATTAACTAAGAAAAAAAGAAAAATAAATGCATCAGTGGGTACTGAAACATTTGCTATTTTTGCCTTCTTTGACAGCTTTTTGGAAACTGCAGTCTATTTCTGTATGAAACCAAAAATGGGAGAGAAAGAGGTGTCCCCACATTCTTTCTTCAGTATTTGGCATGAATTCAGTTCTGACTTCAAAGACTTCTGGAAGAAGGAAAACAAACTTATTCTTCAAGAAAGGTATATTTGTTTGTTCAAAGGCTTTTCTCAGAGAATGTTACTGGGAACAATCATACAGAAACCAGTCAGCCTTACTTTATTAACGTACAACCAACTGAATGCCTTCTGGAGTTTTCATAGTCTTTTTGTTTTGTTTATTTATTTATTTTCCCCCATCATCATAATTTTTGAATGAGATACTGATATCAATTTCTGCTAAAGTTTCTTGGGGTCCAATACCTGAACAATATTTTTGTCAGAGTATATAACTACTATGCTACTACGGATCTAAGGAATGGGAGACTTGTTTCAGGTCTGAAAGTTGTTAAAAGACTTCTCATCAGCATATATAGTGAAGACAAGTCAAGGCATCAAGGCATGGCATATTGTAAATATTGTCCTATGAAGCTGGGGAAAAAGGAAAGGAAGCAGGAAATCAAAAGGAAAAATTCCATTGATCCTGTATTAAGAAAAGATTGAGATTGAACCATATTGCAAATCACACCCCACGGACATGAGCACGTGTGGTATATATATGGGATAAAGAATTGAGACAGTGGTTTTGAAATATTAGCCGTAATGTCTGGTGCATGTATTAAAAAGACTCAAAGTTTCCTTTCATATGCATGCAGACATTGAATTGTGGTCACACTTTGTTTATAAAAATTATGCCAAGGATTGATCGGTTGTTTAAAAAGTAATAAATGGCAGCCATATCAGGAAAAATTGGAAAATACAAACATGAAAAGTGTAAACACTGTTATATAATACTACATCTGTTAGCAGCTTGAGTGACCTCTGTATACAGACAATGAAGCTACTTCTGAGTTTTAATTAACAAAATTGAAGCTTTATGTTCATTAAATTATTGGTATCAGTCCATTTTTAGGTAAACTGATAAGAACAGGCCTCTTTTTCGAGACTACTCACCCTTTGTAATTGTCACAGGCATCAGATGACAGATTTAGGTTATTGAAAACTTTCCTTAGGCATCTATATGATCAATGTTGTGTATACCAGCAGATTTTTTTTGTTTCTGTGTTTGTTGGGGCTTTTGTGTGGCTTTTTTTTGTTTGCTTGATTGCTTTTGATAGGACAAGAGGAAACAGTCTCAAGTTGTGCCAGGGGAAGTTTCAACTGGAAATTTTGAAAAATTTCTTCCCAGAAAGGGTTGTAAAGCACTGGAGCAGGCTGCCCGGGGAAGTGGTGGATTCACCATCCCTGGAGTGATTTAAAAGATGCATAGATGTGATGCTTAGGGATATAGTTAGAGATGACATGACAGTGCTGGATTAATGGTTGGACTGGATGCCCTTAAAGGTCTTTTCCAACAAGAATGATTTTGTGATCTTAGGATTTTGGAATGAGCAGTTTCACAGTTAAGAAAAACTGTATTGTGCCATTGGAAGAGTGGGATGCAAATGTCAGCACAGCAGCTCTCCAGGGATCTGTTTCATCTTACTCACTGGTTTGGTTTAATTTTATGTAATTAAGTATACCTCTTTGAAATTGAGTTGACAGTTATCTTTCCCATGCAGGGATTTAGCTGCCAACTTAATACAGGTAATTTAATCTTATATTTTTTATAAACAGGATTTTTAAAAAATGTCCTTAATTTCTAAAATACTTGCTATTTTTCTAAAAACAAACAAACAAAAATCCTCCAGAACTTTTCAATTTTTTCATTTTTCAATAAATGATGTTAACTAAGTAAGCACAAAACCTCTTCCTTCTATTTTTCTTACACATCTAAAGCTTAAAAGAATAATAGGATTGTGATACAATCATTTAATTCTCTTCCAGTTCAATGTATGTATATGCTGAAGCAGAAGAGAAAATACTGCCAGCTAGTCCCTTCTAGGGCAAGGGTGCTTTTAACCTGAAAGGAACTGAACATTTATCACCTACAAAATGGCTCTAGGTGCTGGATGTGACAGGGAAGAGAAAGGACAGTGAGAAAGGGTTTGCTGAGGGAAAGAAAACTGGGAGATCCCTGGGAAGAACAGGAAAGACACCTAAACCCAGACTCAGAGCTCATATGATGGAGACTTTCCCAGGGGCACAGGGAGAACTGTGTAACTGTTGTCCAAGAAGTCAAGGAGATTAATACCAAAAATAAGGCGTCCTGAAAATCACAGGTAGATTTTTGGTTTTAGTTTTAATTTTTACTTGTCTTACCAATTTAAATCTTCCTCTGTTTACATTTTGTTTGTTCAGCTGAGGCATAGCTTAGACTTTGGAAACCTTTGATGTCTGTCTTTGTGCTCATCACTCAGAGAAGTTTGGCACAGTGCTGTTTCAGGTCTGGCAAAGTCAAGCTCTCTTCTTTGTCTTTTAGGAATTAAAATATTTTGGCCAAACTGGCAATAAGAGGAGCAATTTTCTGAGTAGGACAAATTATTTTCCTGAAAATTAAGAATCTTCTTTGGTAAAATAAGTGTCTTCTTATGGGTTTTACATGGAAAATATTTTGCATTTGATCATAGTTCAGCATCATATCTGAAGCTGTCCTTTAGGCCTTTTATCTTGATTTTACATTTCCACTTTTAGTGAAAAACAAGATGATATGAAGTGAAGCAAAAGTAGTCAAAGGGGAAAAGTCATGATAAAGAAATAAGTCTTGCCCAAAGGTGCAGACTGTGCAAATATGATGTATAGTTGTACAAATACGGAATCTCAGCCTAGATTGATAGATACAGAGGTGATAGAAATCTGAAATCAGCTATTGCCACCAAAATAAAAATTATTATTTCAAGAAACCAGATTTTCCTCTTTAGTTGATGCTCTTGAAATTTTTTCTGCTGTTAAAGCTGAAGAGCAGGCTAGATACATTAATAGTCACAGTAGCTCTGTAGTTTTTCATTGACAGAGAAGGTGAGACATTTCTTTCTCAAGTACTGCAATATGCCACCTTTGGTTAATCATTTACCAGGTTGCTGCCTTATGAAGCATGCTTGAATTATTATAATTATTTATTAAGAGTATAATTTTACTGCCTCTTTGCTTTTTAGTGTGATCATCATTCTTTCTCACCTGCTGGTTGGCTTTAGTTTTTTTTTACCTCTTCTCCCTCTGCTTTAGTGTTTAGTTTAATAAACTTTTATGCTGTGGGCAATATTTCTAGAATATTTTGTATCCCAGTTTCCATATGGTCTCTTAATAGAGGTTGTTCCTTATTTAGTCCCTGCAAATATGAGTCACACTACTTTATAATAATTTACCCAAAGGCTTTTCATAGATGGTATTTCCTAAGGTGGTACTATGTTTTGTTACTGATAGATTAAAAGTGTATATTTTAAAGAAAGCAGTCAGCTAGTTCTTATTTTAAACACTTTTCACATGGTATTTCATCTTGCATATTGGTTTGCCAGGGATTTGTATGCAAAAGATAAACACTGAAGTGTCAGCCTTCATATTTTCTTTCAGGAAGATGGGGGGGTGGGGGGAAGGAAAATTGTGCAAGGTCAAAAACAAATTAATTTCTCTGAAGTTTTCTACTGCTTTCACTCAGTGCTCTCACTTGAAATAAAGCAGAACTGGAAAATACCAGCTGTAGAGAAAATTATGCATGGCAAACCATTAAATACAGTAGCCATAAAAAGAAAAATGCACCTGAAAATTACAGAGAAAGCATAGCTCTGCCAAAACATTTTCTGAACAGTACTATTTTTTTGAGGTCATACTGTAGTCAAGACTAACTGGAGCATTCCAATAGAAATTGTTATCTTGGATATTTATAAAGTTCTCAAAAATATTTTCTGGAGGTTGAAATTTCTGATGATGTCTATCCTAAAGAAATATAATTTTAAGTGTAAGTTTTCTAAGTAACTTCTTTCTGATGAAGTAACTCCACCATCTCCCTCAAAAAAAACAACCAACCAACCAACAACCAACCAACCAAACACAAATAAAAAAAAAGGGAAAAATAACAAACAAAAAAACAAACCCACACAACCAAATATAACGGGTATAACTGTCAGTATAGCTTGCACTTTACATGTGATCAGCAACAAAGCCAAGAAGAGCTGACATATTTCTCCTAATAATTTTTCAATGCTGTTTGGGGCGCGGGGCGGGGGGGAGTTATTGAACCTTGCAGGCTACCTGTTCAGCATCCTTATCATCTATACATCTGTTTCAGCTGCTGCATACCCTGAGATGTATGTTGCTTTCTGTATACACACTGTTAAATAACACACAGCTTCAGTGATAGCTATGTAAAAGTCTCACCTTCTTAAGAAAACTGTGAAGGAATCACTGATCTTCAAATCCCCTTTTTTTCTCCTGTAGTGAGACATTCAAATATGGAATTTGTGAATCCTTGGTAGGTAAAAAAACTATTAGAAAATCTCATATTATTGTGGACAGCAGTGATTCATCTTTAAGACTGCAACTTTTCCTTAGGGCCATGATATACATCCTGGCCCATTACAGTAATAAAAAGCAGCCTCTCCTTTAAGAGCTTATATGTTTTAAAGAAAAGTTCCATTGCTGTCAAATGTTAATATCAATATTACTAGGCCTTAGATGCCAGTTCAGGTCAATAAATAGGCAGAAGCATGCTTGCTTCCACCTTCCTTTTCTGCGCATACAAGTGAGGTACTGACACTTGTTCATCCACTCCAGCTCTGAACATGTTTCTGTTTCTTCAGCGTTGTTTGCTGTTCCAGAGGGCTGGTGCAATCTCACAAAGATTTACCTAAACAGGGGAAAGAAATTTGTATTTCTAAACAGAAAAGGAGAAGGCAGGGGGAGAAAGAGAGAAAGGGACAGATATAGGTACCTTGTAAGTGCGTACATATGGTATATATTGCTCACAAGCTCAGTCTGGCCCTTGCCTTTATGAAGAGGCGTTCCACTGAGCAGAGACTGTGTCAGGGGTGCCAGCAGAGGAGAGTTCATAAGCAGGATCAACATGATGGTAACATTCTGTAAAGTCCCCGATATCTTGCATCACACTAAGCTTGAGAATTTCTTTTGGCTGACTTTATTCAACCCTTTAACTCCCACGATAAATCTTTGACACATAAAAAATAATCTAGAAACTCAAAAAAATGCACTCGTCTCTCAAATGTCAAAGTTGCCCATTCCCGTAAGAATAGCATTTAAGCTGGCACCTGGTGTGTCACACTGTGTATATCTAGATGAAAGGGAGATTCCTGGCCAGCATGTCTCCACAGCTCATTGATCTCCCTCTGCAGAAAGACTGGTATGTCTCCCTACAGACTCCTCAGCAGGATGATTTAAAACTTGCTGTTGAGCAATTTAAAGTCTGGCATTGGATATCTGTACATTGCACAGTGAGGAGCATATTGGTAAGCTGCCACTTCTGCTTGCAGAGGAGGGCATTAAATCCCATAGCACGAGCAATGTCCTCCCAGAGTAATTTAAGGGATATTTTGTTAACACTTATAATAAGAACCAGTGAGTCAGACTTGAGAGTGAGAAATCGTGGGACATGGAAATATGCACTTGCAAAGAAATGTGGAGATAGAAGAAAAGAGAAGAAAAATGTATATGAAGTGGCAACATGAGAGGGAGAGGGACATGATGAAAACGTAGTATGTTTAGTGGCAGTCTCATTTTGCTTGGCATGCTGTTGTAATGCCAACTAAAAGCTCCAAGTGTTATGTTAGTAAGTAGTTATGGGTAGGTACATTTTCTGACTAGGGAACTTTAATCTCAATGTCTTCATTGCTCTCTAATCAAGTGAGTTGCATGCTGATAGGCTTGGGTCTGCAACTCATAAGGACATTTCAAATCAGAATGCGGCTTATGTAACTTTGAATTGAATAATCAGAAGTTTGATCTTCAGTCTTTGAGAGTATTTCAAAATTTTAGCTTAACAAAAAATAGCCTTCTGATTAGAAAATACTGTTACAGACATGATTCCTGTTATATAGTGACCCTTCAGGTTTTTTAACCTCTTCCTGTCCACCACTTCTTGAAAAAAGGATTGCATTAAGTGTAAGTTCATGGTTCTATGGTATGAGTAAAGGGGATACTTTAACATGAGGGTTTGTTTGGGTTTTGTTGTTTGCTTGGTTTACATTTTTGGGAAGAGCCTTACAGTGTCTGCAATCATTTTGAGTTGTTACATAATTATGAATGGGCACCTATTTGTATGATTATTTTTACCTAAGGCAGCAAAGTTGAAGGCCTCTTATTTTCCTGTCAGCCACTGGAGAGCTCTAATTCTACAACTTCTTTTTTTTTTTTTTTGATTTTTTTTTATTCTTTTTTTTTTCCCACTGATCTCTTCTATTCACTGAATTCTCATCTTTACTGCCAATCTTGTAGCTATCAATTATCCAACATAGTAGCCCCAATGTAGCAATTCATCTGTCCAGGGTATGTCTCCATATCCTCTGTAAGGTGGTGTTCGCCTTCTCCACATAGTCTGTTCACCGAGACTTTTCTTCTTTTCTATACATTGCATTTTTTCTTTCTTTTACCTCATCTACTGCTTAAAAATGTTTCACAGCAAACACATAGTTTCACATTCCCTTTCACTCATGAGTTTCCTTTCTTTTGCTTACTGATTAGGCTGCCAGTTTTACCTCACCTCCAGTCTTGTTCCCTTCCCTTATCATTTCCTGTTGAATTTCCTAACTGAATAGCCCAGAATACAGGCAGATTCTTTGAGAGCAACTGGGCTTCAGTTCCAAGAAAAATAATAGAAGGTGATAACTATCTTTTCTTAGAGCAACCTCAATTTTCATGTGCAAAGTATGTAGGAAAGTTACTTCCACCATGCCTGAAAGTAGCCAAGTGTAGCCTGAAATACTGGCCACTTTGACAAGAAAAAAAAAATATGTATTTGATGGCAGAAGTCAGGAAATATATTTAAGCAGATAGATGCATGTTTGCATTTTATTAGATTTATAGCCATATAGTTTAACAGTTTATTTTTTTCCATCATTACATTTTCAAGGTGACATTTTCTTTAATGCTGAAGTTATCATCTCTAAAACGTTTCAACACTATGCTTTTTTGTATTTATGCACATCTGTGTCTCTCTACACAGATAAGAGCAGAATCCCTAAATCACCAAGAATATGATTTCCAGGTAGAACTGAGTGAAACTGGATACTTCTGGATATTTCAGAATATTTTTAAGTGTGTTGTGGATTACAGTAAGACTGCAGATTGGTAGGTCTCATGTTCACTTCAGTTGGCCTCTATTTCAACTGGCCTCAAAGCCTTACTTTAGGCTTGTTTGATGTGATACACACTGAAGAAAATCTGAAATGTATTCCCCGAAGTCTACTCTGTTGACAGAGGAGGGATGTTATTCAGGGTCCTGCTACAGGTTAGTCTCTGTGTTAAGTGGCCAGATTAAAACATTTTAATCTATTTGTCCTTGGTCCTCTGAGCCCCAAAGTATGATTAATTACTGTGTCTTTCAGCCAGCTATTGTCTGCCTTGTGGTCCTTGAAGTAAACATGCAAGGAGCTGGCAAATATGTCAAGATAGTCCAGTACATAATCTTTTTTTTTGGTAGGCAGAGGTTAGGTTTCATCAGTCACTTTGATGGGACCAGGTACATTACAATATGCTTCTTATCAGTATAAAGTCTTTGCAGTCAGTTACTGAATCATATCTATGTCATCACTTCAACCCTGTTGGCGTGAAAGTAAAAGCTCCACTCTGCTTTCATGATGAAAATTGTAATTTTCCTTTCTATTTTTTCACTGAAAATCATTTCAATATTTTACTAACTGGGTCAAAGAATAAAATATAGGCACATTGCTCTGAAAGAGTTTTCAAAGACACAGTTTTAAAATTTTCTGGATTTGAAGTCTTAAAGATGCCTGGCACTTGATATTTTTTTCTGAGGATTCTTTTATTTTTATTTTAAAGATACTACAGTCATTATTAGAAACAAGTGATCTCCAACCCAGAGAAACCTACATAAACTATTTTGGCAACATCCAAATTATCTGATAATAAGCACTTAGTAGTACAAAGAGTATTTGCCTCAGCTTTGCTTTATGTTACAAAACACAGAATATGTGCAGAAAAAAATGTCTTTTGGGTTTCATGAACTATATTGTCAAACTGTAAAAGTTATGTCTGTCTGAGTTTATCATGGAAGTTTTTGTGAGTAGCTGTATTATCTAAGGCATATCACCTTCCAGCCTTCTCACTGTGCTTACATTTGTCATGTCTTAGCGCTTTCTAGTGAAGTGTAAGGCTACCAAGCCTAGATGGAGCCAGTAGGAAATGAATCTGTCTGCCAGAGATACTTCAGACAAAATTATTAATGTTTAGTGGCAGGAAAGTGGCTCCCCTCCTCAGTGAATTGAATGATGACAGAAAGTCTCTAAGTCTTGATAAGGTTGTGGCCAGGCTGGCTTTTGGTCTAGAAGGTAGATAAAAACACTCTGTCTTTTGGGTTTGTAAGGATGTCTGGTTTCTTTTTCCTGTGTGCATGCCAAAGTGTAGCTTGCTTATTCATCTTACAGACTGTCTTTTAAAATTAACCACAGTTTATATATGTTTCTCACAATAAATATGAGGTAGAAGGAGGTGAAAATGTTGGAGAAGAGTTTTTATTATGATGGAAATAAGAAACTACTTCCTTTGTTATATGTAACAATTATGAGACTCTCTGAATCTTGTTAAGTAGCAAATTTCGAGACCTTAGTCCTTGGGCTCTGTAAGTGATTGTTCGTTCACTTGTAGATTTATTTATTTTTTTTAACTGATCCACAAATAGACCACTGTTATATGTTTCCTAAATGTTTTCTTATAGTTGGGGCTGTTTGGAAGTATGCTCTTTCTGAAAAAAATACAAGCATTGTTATAGCTAAATTTAATATTTAAGGAGATATATTTGTCCAGATTCAAGTTATGAGCATTCTTATGAAGTTTTTATAGACTCTGACCCAGGCCTGATGTTGAATCCACTGCTGTTAATACCACTGCTCTTCAGATTACTACAGTGAGAGTTAAGCAGCTCTCTGTCTAGGCTGAAAAGACTAGTTTTGGAAGGATTATCTTCTCATTAAGACAAAATCAAGAAATTATTTGGGGAAAGAAGTAACAGGCAAAAATGGTTAAATGTAATGCAGCTGATCTTATCTTTCCTGTCAAACTGATAATGCCCACTTTTAAACCAGAATTGACTTGAGATGGGATAGGGATTAATAGCAATGAACCCAAGTCAGTTTACTGCAAGAAAGTGAGTTTGACTAGCAGTTGAAAAGTCTGAAGTGAGATAGTTTGAGCATCAGCCTAACAAAGATGCCTAGCACTCTACAAGGTTGTGAATTATTCTTAGCACACTTATCATGCTAACTATACCAACTGGCTTCTCTGAGTGCACCGTGTCCCTTGACACCTCCATTCTACCCAGTCTCAGATCATGCCTTGAGAATCTATCCTGCTTCTGAGTATTTGGTTGCATTTCAGAGCAATGACTCTATAGAGGGACTGAACATCCTCTGTAACAGAAAGTAGACCTAAATAGTTACAGTAAAAACAGATCTTCAGAACAATAAATTAATCTATACACATGCCTGCCCTTGCCTAAGGGTCATAATTCTTAGCAACAGGGGAACACCTACCTTCCTCAGACTCTTTTTCCACAGCCTCCCATGGTGGCAGCCTATCTTTCCACCCAGGGCCTAACAACTGAATCCCCACTTCTTTCCCAGGAAGGCCTTTTCAACTGTTTCATGCTCTTTGAGCTCTTTGTACCCTGCATTGGAAGAGCAGCGTCACTTTGGCCTGGAGCTTGGAACTATGTAATTGTCTGCAATTCTAACCCTTCTGTGATTGTTGAGAGGCTCACAGATTCATACCTCTTGCGTTGTTTTCTTGAAATATCCTCTTTCTTCATTCTATATTGAATTAGATTAATTAATTTATTCATGAAGCTCTAAAAACTCATCATAGCTGAATAGTTAACCCAGTCTTCCTGATATAACCATTAATATTCATACAATTTTTGTACCTTTTGGTCTTAGGTTATTATCTTGCACCTTCACACTGATCAGGGTCTCACTGAAGTCAGTAGGAATTAGTGCAGGAAAAGCCTGGGCCAGAGGAAGGTATGCAGGAATTTGCTCCTGTGAGACATATGACTGGAAGTAGGCTTGAGTTGACAGAAGCAAGGTAGTTTTGCCTAAATCTCATTAGTTTCATGGATGTGAAGATGAAGAATCATTCAGGGCTAGTGGAGAAAACCTAAGAAGTTGACAAAAAGTTACCAGTGGCAATTAAGCTATTTTCCAGCTGAATTAAGAATATTGTCCTTACTTCAAAGGTAACCTTCCTTTGGCTCTTCCAGAATGATTAGGTTATTTTAATTTTACATTTAATAAAATTCTAATTTAGCTGATGTTCAGTCTTCAGAAAATACACTCACACACTGTAGAAATTGATAGCTGTTACGCTACTTTATGATTTGGCACTGTGGAAGGCTAATGATTGCCTTTGTTTCTATATTTAACAAGTTTGCCAACTTTTCTTTTATAGATACAGCTGTACATAGATTTATACAGTTCCCCTTGCTGCCAGTTTTGCCACGGTCATAAACTAAGCCTTCTAACAATGAGCCTTTGGTATACTATCCCCACGTTTCTAAGGACATTTCTTGCTGAAGAAGCATATGTATAGGTCGTACTGGCTTCAGCAAGGCTCTATGCAAACATTTGAATCTTCCTCGATTGAGAGCAGGATGGAAGACCAAGAGACAATGAGCTGTCTCAAAGTTGCACAGTGAGTCAAGTGATATGGTTGGAACTGGAACTGAGTGGCTGCTACCTCTCAGCTTTGTCTTAAGTGCATTAGGGAGTAACACTACTCATCTTCTGCATTCCCCTAGGTAGGAATAAATAAGCTCAAACTCCAAGGAATTTCACAAAAATTTTCAAAAACTTGAGGACCATAACCATTCTAGTGAGACCAGAACCTCTTGCATAATCCTAGAAAAATGGGTAGCACAACCTTAAGATTGTCATTTATCAGTTGTGGATCATTTTTTCAAGCACAATCTAAGGGACATGGAAGTTCTGACTTCATCCCTCATGGAGTGGCGTTGTTATTAGCATTTTGGTGTTGCAAGCAGAGACAGCCTTTTTCCAAATAACTATTCCTCTAATAGAAGCAGAATATTTAGAGATGTTATGCCGACAGTGACACTTAAAGGGATCTGTTTTTTAGAAAATAACCCCTATCACTCTATTATCGATGGTTCCATTCCATATGAGGATTTTTGTTTTGAATTAAAGTGACACCCAACAGAGAGCTGTCCTGTTTTATGACCTGGTATGTTAGGCAGGTAGTGGGTAATCTGTCCTGGAAAGGGGTATCTAAATGGGACAAAGACTGGAACTAAAGATTCCCTGATATTTCCGGAGAATAACATCTAGATCTGTGTGAACCGGTTTGGTAAATATTTTTTTGTATGTTAAATATTCTGTGAGTTGCATGATGACTAGTCTGAATGCCTGCATATATTACATCATTTCTATAAAAGTCATTTTGATAACCACAATAGTACTTGTACAGTCTCCAGGATTAGATACTAATTTACTCCCAAATAACATTTCATTTTCTTACTTAAATGATGTCTACTGGTGAAGGGAGACAGCTATAGCTATATTTATTTTTTAATTAAATTATTTGATTGATATGCTATTTTATATATGACTTTCCAAGAGTGGCTTTTGATGGGTTGGAATGTGTCTGTTTGGAAATCATTTTCCTTCGTTGGATGTAAGTAGACACAAAGCAGAAGAAAAGGTGGTGTTTTAGGAAAAAGAAAATGTATTTGAATTTTACTGCATTCTGTATCCTTCACATAAGCTTCTATTTAAAGCTATCACCACATTTTGGCTGCCACTTTTACTGAATCTATTTAAATACATTTAAATGGTGAATTACTTGGCTGTTTGACATTTTTGTTCTATATTATGCTACATCAATCTATCTGATTTGCAGTCAGATAGAAACGGTTTCAGCTTGAATATAATAGGTCTCAAAGCCTTTTTTTTTCCCCACCTGTGCACATAAAGGTTTTCCTACCTTAATAAAATATAAGGTCATCAAATGAAGAGAGCAGCTTGTTGGAAGTGCTGGAAAAGAATTGACGTTTAAATTAATTTTTGAAAGTAAATTTGAAACTTATGAAAAGACCGAGGTGTGTCTGGTGAAGTTGGATAAAGGAGAGATGAATGTGAAGGCTTTTTTTTTTTTTTTAATGTGCTTAGCAGATCCAGCTGGAGTCTTATTTTCAAAATCTGGCCCTTACCACACACACAAAAAAATATTTGAAAATAACAGTGACATAAAATCTGATTCTCACATTGCCCTGTGTAGTCTCAGTGAAATAGCAGACATGCAAGTGGTCTGGAGATGAACTGCAAGTAACTAGCCAAGGATATATCATTTCTTCAATATCATTTTACTGTTTCTTTTTTTCACTGTTGGATAATGATGAAAAGGAAGAGTATGTACCATCTAAAATGTATATTGTGGGCAAGAGCAAGCCAATATAGGATTTATATTTCCATTTTCTGCATTCATATTTATAAATAATATTCTCATCTCTCATAAAAAGAGTACACATCTCACATTGTTTAATGCCATGATATCAAAAAAGGCTTATGTAAGTCTTTGAAGCTCAGAGAACTCATAACTTAAATCTGTATTATCAGTGTTTCAATAATCACGTGTGTTTATAAGATCTACAAAAGGAGTAAAAATGGTAAAGAAATATTTTACAGTGTGCCATTGAACCCACCAGATTGATTCTCGTAGGCTTCCAGTCTCAGTCAGTTCCCTCTGCCTTTCACAGTTTGTTGCCTATCTGCATGACCAAAAGGATATTTATCTAATTAAAAATGTGGCATTTGGTGGCATTTCACAAGACCCTAATTTGGTACCGTTTGCCACATCAAGAAGCACTGATAAGTGGATTGTGAGAGTCCACTTCTGGAACACCCTCTTCTCTTTACATTCAAGCAGCCTGGCTGCATTCATCCCTAGTGGTCACATAAGCCTTGCTGCTCACCCTCAGCTTTGGAAAGACAGAGGTGAGCGGTGACGTGCACCACCTTTGTTGTAAATATAATGTTCCATGGCAATTTTCTATTTTTACTTTAGGTTAGGGTGTAAAGACTAGAAATCTAGGTTAAACTATTTAGCAATTTTAACTACAAAAAAAAGCCAAAAAAATGGGTGGAAGGGATGATAGCTTGGTGAGAAACTTTCTTTAAACTCTAATTGAATTACTGAGGTCAGGAATGGATGAATGATTTTTAGTCATAAAAGAAAGGGAGCTTTCTTAGCAGTGTTTGGTATGAAAGCTCTGAAGGGGGTAACCTTTATGTCATCCAGTGTATTTTAAATCCTGACACAATTGAGTCATTAATTGCAGTAAGTACTGATTACTTTTGTAACCAGCATTGATTATGCCTGTCCTTGTAAGTGACAGAGTCTGATGGTATAATAACAACCACCACTGAGTGCAAAAGCTATTTTGTGGACCATAATAATGAAAATATGGGGAATAAAGTTGACCATTTGTGTCCTCAAGCCTAAATTTGTAAGTTATATACTG
Source organism: Chloroceryle amazona (assembly GCA_027560015.1). Classification (NCBI taxonomy): domain Eukaryota; kingdom Metazoa; phylum Chordata; class Aves; order Coraciiformes; family Cerylidae; genus Chloroceryle; species Chloroceryle amazona. The sequence goes on along the minus strand of JANHFX010013077.1, from coordinate 46,730 downwards.
CACTGTCTTTAGAAATGGTTTTGGCCTATAGTAATATTTATAAATTTTGTCTCTCTTCAAGAGTTAAAGAAGCAGAGGAAGTCTGCAGGCAGAAAAAGGGGAAGTCACTCTACAATATAAGACCAAAACATGACTCTGGAATTGTAAGTAAAATTTGTAGCAATTCTTCTGTTCCCATCACTTGTTCTACCATTTTCTCTTTGAATTTCATAGATATGTTACTGTGTTATTCGTGATGTACTTTTCTGGGTTTTCTTTTGTTTTCTTTTAATGCTTAACATTTTCATAAAAGGCATTAGATTAACAAACTTGGATAAAGCCTATGAATATTACTCCATAAAATATATGCAGCACAGTCAAGGGCAGCATATTATTGCTCCACGCTGTCAATCTGTCTGCATCCCAGTCTTGGTGTGGGATACACCCAGGAGGCAGAAAGGCAGTTCTGGTCTTCAAACTTATTCTGCAGTTGCAAAATGTAAGGAAAAAGTGTGATAGGCACACATTTGTGCCAAATACTAGTGGCTTCTGTTCCGCTGATCTGGAATTGTTTGGAATGGAAACCCTGAGAAATCATAATACTGTCTTCTTACCATTCTTCTGAAAACACATAAATAATGATAGTAGAAGAGTAATTCCAGTCATTCAGTGAAACTATTGCACTATGACTGCCTAAGCAATCATGACAGATCACTGGGTGTCAAGAGGGTGAGGCCAGGCTCTTTTCAGTGGTGCCCACAGACAGGACAACAGGCACAAACTGGAACACAGGAAGCTCCATCTCAATATAAGGAGAAACTTCTTTACTATGACGGTGACAGAGCACTAGAACAGGCTGCCCAGAAAGGTTGTGAAGTTTCCCTCTCTAGAGACTTTCAAAACCTGCCTGAATGTGACCCTGTGCAACCTGCTCTAGGTGAACCTGCTTTAGCAGTGGAGTTTGAGTAGGCGAACTCCAGAGGGCCCTTCCAGTCCCTACTGTTCTGTGATTCTATGTTTAGTTCCACAAAAAATGTAAATGGAGTAACAGCTTGGTTAGGAATGAAAAACTAGATTTTATTTTATCAATGTTATTTGAAAGCAGATCAAGATGTTATTTAACAAAAAAAAGAAACAAAACAAAACAAACAAACAAACAAAAAAAAAACCACCAACCAAAAAAAAAACCCAACCAAATAAAACGAAAAAATAATATTGATATAGATTTCTCCATCTCACCTGTATTTTGCCACGTGTAAAGATGTTGATTTATTTTTTTTTTAAAGAATGATCTATAGGCTTAATTATCCCTGCATAATTATCACTATTATTTGCATTGAAACTGGGACTTTCAGTGTTACTGAAAATTTGATAGAGTTAAAAGAAAAGTAAACAAAAATATTTCACAAGATGTGTGCAGCTGTGGTCTACTTCAGTTCTAGCTTCAAAGGAAATTTATTTGTGAAGTCAGTTCTACAGTATGTATAATTGAACATTAGCCTATGTATTTCTGTGCTTTTAATATTTATGTGAGGTGGGTTTATGTATGCTCAATTTCATGCTTTTTAAATTTGTTTTATTTTTCAGAAAGCAAAGATAAGTATGAAAATCTGAGAGAAGAAAAGCAAAAAAAAAAGCCATTGTTACCTGGTTACCAAAACTCAACAAGCCTGTGGGTGGAGTGTGAGGAGGAAGGAAACTACATCATCCTGATCATTTGCATTCTTGACCTTTTTGAATTCGCTTTTTGTTCTCTAGAGTTTTCCACCAATTGATGTGTTACTGTACATCCATTCACGAATGTAATCACTTTAATGGAGTGCCCAGCAATAGACTAGGTATGGACTTGAAACACCTTCCCTGTATTCTGTATCTCTTTGCCACTCAAAAACGTTTTGTAAAGTGTATGGTATATTACAAATAGGCCAAGTCAGCATGCATAAAAAGCAGCATCTGCATCAGTACTGAACATGCTGAAAATTACATTAAGTTGAACTTCATAAGAATGCTTTTTGATACAGTAAAACATTTCCATTCCTACTGGTACCACCTGTCTAACACAAATACTTCATGGCACTGCACTTAGATTAGGGAAAGAAATGTTACTCCTAGTGAATTGTTTGTATCTGTTTCATGTTGGCATTTGTAGTTTGTATTTTGAATCGTTAAGTGCTGTTTATACAGTATAATCAATGCTTTCCCAACTTGTTTGGTTGCCCTTCATGACTAAATATTTGTGGAACAAGATGTTTACTGTAACTATCTTTAAAATCAATAAGGCAGCATACTTTTACTTCATCTTTTGCCAGATAGTGAATGTCAGGTGGTAGGGAGGTCAGAAATGCAGCATTAAAAAACAGACACAAAAAAAAAAAGAAAAAAAAAAGAAAAAGAGTATGTGAAAAGCAGGAAAATACAGAGAAGCACAGAAGTATGATAGAGAGTATGAGAGAGATTTGGCTGTTATAGTTTGTTAATATATAAAGCAGCTAATACTTTTACATGAACTTTAGAAGGTATAGTATAGTTTTAACCACTGGTTACTTAAATCAGACAGGTTTTTGGTCACATGTACGTGACTTCCCTTTTGGAATTAGCTTTACAATTAATTTAAAACTCCTTTAGAGAGTCCTTAAAAGTTGCACATGGGAATTGACATTTACAGAAAACAGTAGCCAGCTCTAGTGACAGAACATAGACTACCAACTAATTGACATCAATTTCACACTTAACAGAATTGCAGACTTCCTCCTGGCTTTCAGTGTCCCTGACTAGGAGGATAATGATTGAAACCTATGACTTAGGGCTTCCATTTTAGACCATATGCTTATTTCAAATTTGCAATCCAAAATCTACTATACCCGTTTTGATCTGCTCAACCAATAGCAACCCCTTCCTCCAGGCCTTAAGAGCCCCAAACCAATCAGCCTGAATGATAACATTTTTCTTTCAAAGAGCACTTATCCTGAAAGCAGACTGTGTGTGCAACTGAGTTGGATGCACATGCTCACAGTCTTAGAGCCTGAAAGACACTGGGGTAAGGCAAATGAGCTCTAACCTGGTGGGCTGGGTTGTTCCCTGTCTAATCTAGCACATCAAGAGACATTCCTAGCTTTCCAGAGGCTAATAATACCCTACAGGGTGTCATAAAAGGAAATGCGAAATATGACCTCAGGAATCTGTTATTCTTCTCAGATACCAAGCACTAGAAAAGATGGGTTTTTTTCACTATGTGAAAAGCAAGTCTCCTGTTACTGACAAACCTACATGAAAATCTGTACTTGTAATAGTTTCTAGCAGGGATATAAATTACCATGAATGGAGTTCTAAAACTTTGTGTTGGTGGGAGTAACATTACTATTTGGGGAAGTGAAAAGAAGAGATTATTTGCTGTTACAATTAATTTATGGGAAAAAAAAAACTTTAAAAAATAAAGCTATTTTAATGGCACTGATTCAAATCCATGTTTGTATTTATGTAAACAATAGTCTTTTCCTCTTAACTTTGCTCCTGAGTGCAAGGATACAGTAGCATGTTTTCATTTGTAGCCTTCCTGTTCCCTTCAGTACCTAGAGTATGTATATTATTATACTAAATGAAATAATAGATCATCTAACAAAGATCACTATGTGCAATACTGTATTTAGTGTTTCTATTTCAATTTTTTAGAATGTTAATTTATATGAAAATAAAAGGAATAATTATGAAATAACTGCCTTCTCTCTTCACTGTCGGGCTATACTCTAGTTTGCTAGTAACTGCTCCTTAAGCAATGCATCCCATTCAGCCTTCTGTCAAGGAAAAGCCTTTGTGAAAGGACTGGTGGAAATGGGGCTTCTCTTTCCTGGCCTTTTGGAAGCACAGTGACACCTTTTCCCCAGGTGGTGGTAGCATTTAGTTCAGGTTTGTCATAAAATAAGTCATAGAATATCTCAAGTTAAAAAGGATCCATAAGGATCATTGAGTCCAACTCCTTGCTTCTTGCAGGACTACCAAAGACTAAACCTTATGACTAAGAGCATCATTCAGATATTCCTTGAACTCTGACAGGATTGGTGCCATCACCACTTCCCTGGGTAGCCTGTGACAGTGACCAAGCATCCTCTCAGTGAAGAATGTTTTCCTAACACCCACTCTGAACTTCCCCTGATATAGCTTCATTCTGTTTCCTCATGTCCTAATGCTGGTCCCCAGAGAGATCAGTACCTTCCCTTTCACTGCCCTTGAGGAAGCTGTAGACTGTGATGAGGTCACGCCTCAACCTGGTTCTACTAACACTGGCTACTTAACAGTCTCAAGAAATTGTTTTTAGGGAGAAAACATGCATTAAAAAGTATTATCTGCATGCTCTAATTTCTTTATGTATGTTTGATATCATTAAAGTGTTAACCGGCAACCCAGCAGGACTGTCACATACATACTACCCTTTTCACTGCCTGTCCAGAATGGATTCTAAAAATTATTTGCAAACCTCTCTCTCTGAAGAACACTGTCAAAGTCTGACTGCAGCTGGTGGTACTGTGTTATGAGATTAAGACACAAGCTGCTACAGGCCAAACCTATTGGATTGAACATGCTTCTCTTTTACAGCTTCTCTCCAGCCTGTTCTCAAATTTCCATACAATGTGAAGTAGCCCACTATATGCAGCTGCAAAGTTGACCCACTGCACTTCCAGAGTGGATTCCCAGCATAAATTTCACTGCTGCTCTTTTTTTTTCAGTGGCATATTCAGTTTTAACAGAATTCTGGACTAATGTTCTTTTGTTTTTTTTGTTTGGGTGTGTTTTTAAAGAGGTTGAAGACCCCATTGGTCCCTTCTCCCTCCCATTTACTGTAACATCAAGCATACTACACTTTGAGTTGGCTCTAGTCCTACAAGAGTTCTTGTGGACAAAATTTAGTTGTTGATCACCAACACAACATATCCCTCATGCTTAAAAGCAGAAGTTAACTAAGAGTTTCATACCTGAGCAGCAGATGTTAGTAACAGCCTGGATTTTATGAGGTGCTAAGAAGATTAATGTTGTTTTGTTTGCAAATTAAAGCCTTTCAGAAGCATGGCACTTTGTTATGTGTCATGACACAGCAGTGGTTAGATTTTTTTGTAGCACTTTTCATCATCCCAGAGCACTTCCAAAACTTAGTTAAGTATTAATCAACAGTGGCACTGGGAATACAACTAGTGGCATCTTCCATAGTCTTTTTTTTTTCCCAGTTTTTCAGTGATCAGCTTAAAAAGTTGGAAGCAGTTGTTTTGATTGAGAGAAGATACAGCAAGTCTTTGCACTGCAATTATTTTGTTGCATACACTAGGTTAATAAGCAAAGTTGAGTTTATGCCAAGTCCATTATATCAGTTCCTTAAGTTACAGTTTTTAAACAGCTACAGACCGAATAAGCGAAAACTGATGGAGATGAGTTTTTCTCAAGATAGTGTGAACAGCTTGCTAAAGGGAGAAAAAAGAAAACCATGGCCCGCACTGTTCAAGTCTGCCACCCATAAATCAAATGGGATTCATGTTATGGAACAGGTTTCTAAGCCATTCTGTTGCTTATGACAGACCCACCTGTACCTGACATTCATTCAACCTACTTGTAAAGGCATCAAATGGTAAGTCCATTGCCTCAAACAGGTGGTGGCTTTCTGAAGGTAAAGGGTTCCCATTGAGTCATCACTGTTTCCTCATTCATTCCCAGCTGCAGTTTATCTATAAGCTCATAGAAACTTCATTTGTCACTCACTCCAAATTGAGGCAATTCTATGGTGGTAGAGATTAATGTTTATTGTCCTGCTCCTTCTCCTGTCCCACACCACCTCTCCACTTTAAGAAATAGTGGATCTATCTGACCTAAAGGTTTTTTTCATCTAACTGGAGATTTGCCTTGCTCATGGATTGCTTCCACAAGGGGGAGTTTTTTTTGATTACAGCATTTGTCTCTGGTACAGTGGTGGGCAGGCAGCAAGAGACTGGTACAGCTGGGGCTGTAGTCTAGGCAGTACCACAAACAGTAGAGGTTCAGGTGGGTGCTTGGCAATGAAGCTACCTGAAAAGCAGGGGAGTGGCTGAGACTGGTCAAAATGACAGAGGGGCATTGGAGGAGATGGTTGAGCTCCTTTTGAGCCAACTGACAGAGACACTTGAGAGTTCTGAGCAGAGGGAACTGACCACACTTAGGTAGCTAAAGCACAGCAAAAAAGTAATTCTCAAAAACAATAGCTACTAAAAAAATAGAAGTCCCAAATCCCCCAAACTGTGAGAGGGTTTGGAAAGAGATGGGGAACAAAAGACAGCAAAGGGTTCCTGCAAGTGTCAGCTATAGTGACCTAAAGGAAATAGCCCTCCCTTGCTAGTTGTGGTCTAGGTACTCTTGATTCTTTCAAGACCTATGACAGGTATCTCTTCTGGTCATGTGGATGATCCTCAGGGTTATAACTTTCTTTCCACAGTGAAGTTTTCCTTCAAGAATATTTTGCAACTATCTTTTGTGTCAGATAGAAAAAGGGAAGGGAAGGGAAGGGAAGGGAAGGGAAGGGAAGGGAAGGGAAGGGAAGGGAAGGGAAGGGAA
>JANHFX010013077.1:21114-40084 GCA_027560015.1 Chloroceryle amazona | reverse complement strand
AAGGGAAGGGAAGGGAAGGGAAGGGAAGGGAAGGGAAGGGAAGGGAAGGGAAGGGAAGGGAAGGGAAGGGAAGGGCAACAAAAGAAACCCCACAAAAAATAACAAAACAAACAAACAAACAAAACAAACAAACAAAAAAACAACAACAACAACAACAAAAACACAACACAAAAACCACAAAAATAAAATAAAAAAATAATAATAAAAAAAACAAACAGAATTTGTGCATACAGAATCAACTCCAGAATCTAGGATTAATGCAATTTATTTTCCTCTCTTGACCTGAAGGTATTTTTGAGGTGGTGGGGGACAGGAGAAAGAAGTATCTTGTTTTTTTCCCGAGCTGTCAGGTGAGCCATCATTTACCTGTATGTGATAGGGTCAAAAGAAAGCTGGCGAATATACTGATTAGAGAGCAGTTTGACACAAGGTGTTGAAGCAAAGCCCGTACACCTGGATGCCATATAACCCTAGAGTAGCTTTATTATTTAATCTATAATTTAATAGTAGACCTATAAAATAATTACATTATACTTAAAGCATTTCTTCATTTTTTTTTGTTTTCATTTATAAAACAAGAATTAAATACAGTTTTAACCATTACAAGCTCAACTCAGTTTTTTTTTTTACATAAATGCAGCTCCTAAAAGGAGCTTTTAAGCTGCAGCATATTCATATTGCAAACTGGTGAAAAACCCAGACAGGGCATAGCTTAAAGATAAAGATTCTTGCTCATTTTTTTTTACTGAAGGTAGTAGGGTGCTTTTCTCTCTCTGGTCCAAAATGCCTGACCTTCAGTTCATTTCTTTCAAGTGGAGACTGAGATCACTGGAGCCTTAGTAGACTATAGCTATTGCCACCTTCCCCCCACCAGCACTCTGAAGCCTAGACTGAATGGTGCCCATTTGGTGGCTGGCATGACAGTGGCAGCACAGCAACTCCTCCTGCATGAGGAGTGTCCCTGTGCACTTCTGATCGCAGCAGAAACCTCACAGCCGTTCACGTAACAGAGGTAAGAGACCTGACCAACCTCATCCTGCCCGTGCCAATCCCCATAAACCGCTTGGTGAGCTCTTGTGGAGCTCAGTCCTGAAAGCCTCTTAGAGCAGCCTGTCTCACATAATAGAGACCTGTGGCACTGAACCCCTGGCTGGCTAAACACATTAACCCCTTGAAGTGGCTGCATGTGAAGAGGCTGACAGGAAAGGGCTCCCACAGCAAGCTGGTTTCACTAGATGCAGATGCTGAACTGTGAGACATGCATCGGAGAGTCGGCGTGTCATTTTTAATTTGTAAGCTTCGGACAATTGAGCACGCATGGGCTTTGGTTTGGGGAATGGGGCTGGTTTGTTTTGAGACATAGGATTTTAATGCATCTGGGACTAATACAGATCAGAACTGTAACAAACGGGATATACAGGACATGCTAAACTCCATCAGCTGAATAACAACAGAGGCTGATTTAAAATGAACACCAAGTGTTCATGAACACTGATTATGTAGGACTCAAAAACTGAGTGGACCACCAGTACTGTAGCAATTACAACTTTCGCTCTGCCTGCTCCTACAGCTGTGACCCATTCCAGTGGCACAGACGGATGGGTTTGTCCTTTAACAGTAATACATTAACATGGTTTCCAATCACAGGAGAGACATCACTCCCAAAATCTGATGAAGCGATGCAGCTTTTGTATTCAGTCCAGCAATGACCAAATTTTGTCCTTTGTGTGACAGTGCTTTTATACCTTAAGGGAAACATTGTTACTTTAAGTGTTCTCAGCTCCTCTCTCACTACCCTCCCACCCTCCCTGGTCTGAGCAGGCATAAATATAAGGTCATAACTGGATGTTGTCCTTTTTGGAGTAAGAAACACACACATATCTAACATACAAAAACCTACTGAAAGCTGAGTTAAAGCATGCCCATCTTAAGCCAGGCAGCTGACCTAGCAACCGAGTCTCTTATTCAACATATTTTAATCTCTGGCATACTCTGCCACAAGAAAAATATACATGGCTAGGTCTATAACACTTTAAACAGTTGTTTACTATAGTTAGGTTACAAAATAGACCACGTGTTCTATACAATCTAACCATGACAGCATCAAAACTCACCCTCAGTCTGCTCTGTGGTCACAGTGGCTAACCCAGCATCTCACCCTCTTCCCCCTTGCTTTTTATTTGCCATTCAGACAACAAGCCAGCAACTATTTGTCATTGCACAATGAAAGTTGTCTTAAGGAGATGAGGCTCACCAGAGAGTCTCACTTGCTTTTTGCATGTGACTCCTCATTACTCTCCCTCATCTGCATCCCCCAGTCCTGGGTGGCACCCCAGCACTTCCAAGCAGGATCAGCAAGCCTTGGACCAAAGCACAGGGAAAGTGTTCTCATCTTGTGGAGAGGACTGGAGTGTAGGGCAGAGGGCATTACTCCACACAGTGGAAACATTTAATGCTGGATTAAGCCAACTGGTCCTTTAGATGATCCATCCCAACCTCTGGGAGCCTGCTCCACTCCAGAAGATCCAACCGCCAGATGATACTGGAAATACAATGAAACTTTACAGTGAAGTGCCTAACACAGCCAATTAAAAAGCATTATTCCAGTAGGCAAGCGACAAGAAGCCTTTCCATGCTGGAGAGACGCCTCCTGAAAGAAAACAAAACACACACACACATACACACACACACAAAATAATAGAAAAGAAGAAACAAACCAACAAAATGGACAGTCTGCTCAGTGGGAGAGGAGAGGCAGCAGTAAATCTGATGGGCCAACACCCAGTAGTAACTACACGACTGCTCTCACAGTTTGCCTGAGTTGTTAAGATTCACAGACATGCACCGGCACTGCTTAACCTTCTGAATTTTCTTGAGTCGGAAAGGTGGGTCCAGCTCAGGGCACTCCAACTGCACAGTCGACGAGGTCACCTTGTGTGGCTTGCAGAAAGCACAGGACTGGAAGGACTCCTCCTCCTTCTTCACGTGTCGCGGTATGTAAAATGAGTTGCACTGCCCATAGCAAAAGCGGTTGATGATGGTGCGACTTATGCAGCCCTCCTCACTGACAGTCTGCCGCAAGGGCTGCGTCTTGCACCAGTCGCTTTTGAGATACTTCCTCTCTGTGACCACAAGGGCCTCCTGGCTGGAGGCCAGCACCTCTTTGTTCAGCTGCTGCCTCCGCTCTGAGTGGTTGCTGCTGCTGTCTTTGTATGGGGATGGAATGGCACCTGCAGGACGGTTTTTCCTGGTGTCTGTTACTTGAACCAGCGCTGCCATCAGAAAAATGGACAAGACAAATTTCCAAACCATCCTGCAATGGCAACACAAGTAGCTGTTAGGGGAGATTCACTTTCGAACCACAGAACTGTAATGAACTTTACACATGCTTTTAGAAGTGGAGCTCTTACTGCCTGTGTAATCCCACCACTTTTCCTATGAGATTAGCTCTACTCTGATTATTTATCATGAAGAAGCCAGACCCTGTGAAAAGTCACATCACTCCTGCTCACCCCACCAATCTCTCCAGCTACTTTTTCTTCCCCCATAAGGACACTGCTGCCTTGATCGCCCGCAGCCATGATTGTACCTAGGTTTCAGCCACAAAGGTTTCCTCCTCCTCTGTGAAATCCTGGGCCAAACCAGCTGGGCAAACTCCCGGTTAGCAAAAGCAGAGGAGACTCCTGACAATACTGTGACAGATAATCTGGGGACATCAAGGGTGAGGGGAAGGGAATACTAGACTGTACAAGGTGAACTCGCATCTGCCTCTCCAGCTCCTGAGTCCCTACTCAGCTTCATTCCACACAGGAGTAACAAGAAGTGTCCAATAGTGTATTTTTATTATTTTAAATTGCTTCTGAAGTTTCTTGGGGCTTTTACAGCACTTACAGGCTTGCATTTGTTGTCACTGTGGGAGGCTGAAAACTTGATGGATTTATTCTTGCAGTAAGAGGAAATGCTTAAACACAACTTTGAGGACTTCATTACTGCAGTGCCTCTTAGGCAAATGGTTTAAGAAGGTTTGTAAACAAGAGAGAATTCAGTATTTATTTTAAAAGTTAAGGAATAGGGTAGAGCATAAGCCAGTTGCTAAGTTAAAATAGTCAGCCAGTTGGCAAAACTGTTTTTTCCTGTGTTTGTCTATTAGGATTTCTTGTTCTGTGGAGCATCTCTTACCAGGTCTTGGATGTTCATCATCCACTTGTACAATTCATTTTAGTAATGCATCTCAATGTGCTTCCAGGGTATCAGAGTAGATATACTAAATTTCCTCATAAAGTAAATGCTCACCAGTGAACTGCCACAACTCATTTGACAGTTCATTTAACGTCATTCTCCCTGGGAAGGAAAAACAGAGGGTCTCTAGGGTGCCAGCAGTGAGTGCAGCCCAGAAGCTTCCCATTCAGAGGCAAGGACACTTCAAGTCTTTCTAAAAGTGCTCTGCTCACCTTTGTTCTTAATGGACTGTATTTTCTATAATAGTGTACAGATTCATCCCTCTCTTCCTAGAAAAGCTTCAAATCCTTCTAAGTCTTGACTTTTTTTTAACTTGAGTGATGACAAGACAAAAAAAACCCCACAAACAAACAATCCCAAAACAACCAAAAAGCATCACACCAGTAAATACAGGTATCTCTACACTACAGACACTTGAAATGTTGAGATGTAGGTACTCTCAACATGAAAACATGCCTATTTCCAAAGACATCAACTGATCAAAAAAGTATTTGTGGCAAAGGTGCAAGAGAAGGTGACAACAGCAATACAAATACTTCCCACCTAACAAAGGAGACCTAACATATCTAATGCCTAAGGAGATAAAGAGAGGAAATGACCATGGCAGACTAGTTAAGATAGTATCCCTTTAGGTGATTTTTCTAAGTTTATGAGATCTCAGTGTCAGACTTTGACTAAATTTCTAAGGGGAGAAGTTTGAAGTGATGAAGAAAAGTGCTAATCCTGGAGCTGTGAATGGAGGATGGTCTGATGCAGAGTTAAATTTCACCAGATTGTGTGCTTGAAAACAGAATCACCTTCGAATGGAGATCACTATTTCTAAAACCCAAATAGGTCATTCATCTGCAATCATGCCAGCTGCCCCATTGTAGCCATGGGTACTTTAAATCAGTGGCCTATTTTACACACTGCTTAACATTCAGCATACAAGTCCAGATGTTTTGTCCAGAGTCTTTAAATGAAGCAAGACTAGACTTGGCTTTGCTTGCATGGAATTGTCGCCAAGACCATTGGATGTCAACCCACTAAGCCAGGCCAAAACCTAATCAGGTAATTAGTTTCAGTTGAATATAGTGTTCCATGCTTCCTTTCAAACTGTTCTCATGTTATTCTGCACTTATGGCTGCATTTCAGTAGTGGATAAAACAACTGATTCCCAGTGCTTTGTGTTTTATGTAGAAAGGGAAGGAAAAACACCAGGAGGTACACACGTCTTCTAGAAAAAGACAGAGGTGAGCTCTCCACAAGATTCTGTATGCCAACACTCCTCGAGTGTACTCTTCTACTCTCCTCTTGATACACAGACCCACAAAGCAACTGTGATAATTCTGCTGTCCTTCAGAGAGAGTTTGGTCTTTTTCAGCAGGGATATCACCTCTCCAGTCTCATTTCTCTGATCTTGGTGGAGAAGAGGACTGTACAGTTCCAGAATCACACCAGAAGGAGAGATGCAGCCTTTCCCTCACCCCTTCCTCTTTTCTGTCTTACCACACCTGCCTTTTCTCATCACAAAATGCAAGTTGAAACCACTTCCCTTTTGTGTCAAGGAAGGGGTCAAATAGAAATCCTATGTAGAAATTCAGGAAAGCTGACAAAGAGCTAACAACGAAGTCTACAATATAGAGAAATATTAGAGTAGCTTTCTAATTACCAAAATAGTTTTATGAAGGTGTAGAGAACCATTCAACAAAGTAGGATTTATTCAGTACGTCTATGTTTGTAACTAATAAAGCATTATTTATCAAAGCCACTATTGTAAGGTTATAAACCAAAGTCTGCAGTAACTACTAGCAAGTATTTCTACAGATAGGTAGGATAGGAAGACAGATAGGAAGACAAGCCACCTATTTCTGTCATTGCTCCTTATCAAACCTGTATCTTAAAATGCTTACATAATAGAATAATAATCTATTTTACACTAGTAGGTCAAATGTGTATCCTGTTAGATCGTGGAATTTCTAATCACAGGGTTGCCCCTTACTAGCCTGCAAATCACCCCTTTCTAAGCCCTGGCACACAAACTTCTTATTCAAGTAAGTAAGGGTGCAAACAAGGTCACCTGGTGCCTGCAACATGCCAAGGGCTACATATATTTTCAGTGCTCCCATGAAAAAAGAAGAGAAACCCCAGTATTCTCAGAAAATTAGAACATTTTGGAAAAAATCAGTCTGAATGCAAAGCAACATGGTGAATGCTGTCCGTCTGCAGACAGAGCAGGATGAGAAGAAACACAAAATGTACTGGAGAAGAATCTGGCTTCTGGCAAGAACAGGGCAGTTCTGTCCTACTTAGATGTCACAGAATTGAACAGCATGTGGCTGAGACCAGGCAAGTGAGAACTGCCTCAAGAGACCAACGCCTCTAAAACTTGTACAAATGCCAGCCTGGGCCCACCATTCCTTCTGCACTGGGGCTTCCCCATGGCAGAGACAGTGGAAGCTCTCGCATGACAGTTTTCAAAGCGTCATTGCCAGCTGCTGCCAGTTCCCCCACCCTTTTCTTTTTTTTTTTTTTCAGTGCATGAATCTGGTGCAGAAAATAACCTCAGACAAGACACCAAAGAAGGTCTAGTTGCTTTTCACATGTTACATTTTTATCTCTTTGAGATAAGGAAATCAGCATCAAGTATGACTTCATAGACTCATCAAACCTGTCATGCTGGAGCTGGGCTATCAGGTACCTAAGAGTGTAAAAAAGTCCTTGGCTAAAGAGGCAAGAATGCCAAGATCTATCTCTGTAATTCAGAGAGGTTAGGACCCTCAGCTACGAGGGGAAGACACAGGATCACTATGTCTACCCTTAGCTTTATTTCTTGTTTGTATCCAATTACTGTGTAACATAAAATATCTACCAAGGCAGGCTCCCTCTTGCATACCGACCTTCTGGCCCTATAACTCACGCATTCTTGAAAGCAATCCAGCTCCTGAGCAGGACAAACAGCACGGTAACCCCCAAAATAGCCTATAGTTTTGTGGTTAGGGCACTTCTCTGGGAATTGGAGTATTGGAGTCAAGTCATCAAAATGATTGGAGTCAGAATTCAAGTGCATCATTTTGAGAAATATCCCCCAACACAGGAATGGGCACTATGGTCTGAAAGACAGGGCAGGAGGTAATCGCAGCAACCATCTGTGCTGAGCAAGTCTTCCACTGTTTCCTCTGGTTTTCAAAAGCAGGACTGCAGTTTTTAACCTTGGGATACAGTTTCTAAGATCAGGATACAGTTTCTGACTAGGAATTCCAGTTTTATAGCTCAGCCTGGTTCAGGGTTGCAGGTGGACAGAGAGAGGGATGTAACTGGAAGATCACCTTGATATTTTAAGTTAGATGCTCAGGAAGTCAGCAGGTATGCAACCCATTTGTTTGTTTTATCGTGCAACAATTACAAAGCACTCAACATTATCAGCATTCCTGGAAGCATCCAACTCTCTGATACAGATATGTCACAAAATTATCTCCTCTTCACCAGGCCTTGCTGGGAGGGGTTCAGAAAAAGGCCACAGCCAATGGTTAAAAATAAAAATAAATAAGCAAATAAACAATTAAATAAATAAAATATCTGCAAAACCTGTCTTACAATAGAAATTGAGAGTCTACCTGCTTATCTTAGTCACAGGATGCATTCAGACTGTAAATATATGTGTAATATTTGGTACTATAAAGCTATCCTACACCCATCAAAAGCACTACAAGAGCCAGTGGCTGGGAAGATGATAAAAGAAAACCAGAGATACTTTACTTTATGAAAAATTTGCATTTAAAGAACTGCTGAAGAGTTTGCCTTGGAAAATGATATCTCTTCAGCTACCAGCAAAAGGCAGGAATAATTGGCTAGGTTAAATCAGGTATGGTACATACATGGTCACATTTGATCACCTGCATCTCTCTTTTACAGTTTCCATCCTGCAAACTTCAAAGATACAAGAGCTCTCCTGTGGGAGCAGCTATTCAGCTGATTATGGGAGTACCCATAATGAAAAAATGTTCCACTCCCCACTTACTCTTATATTGGACCCAGACAAAAAAGAAAACAGTCATATGTATATTAATGTAAGAACACGGTGTACATGGTTAGTTCTCAGCATTTAAGATGGGACACAAGAAGTGTTCCTTGAAGACAAGCCAGGCAATAACTTTTCAAAGAACTAAAACTTGGCTTCAGGAACAGATGTGGGAAGCCAGGAAATAGCAGATTTTTTACCGAGAAGCCAAAAATGCTATTTATTTAATTTATTAATGATTAGGCATGATTCTAATGGTACAATGTTCAAATAAAGACTACACAAATCAGGCATCTTTGTGGAAGGGAGGCATTTGGTGCTAACTTCTCCCTTTTAAGTATCCTTTGGAAACTATTGCTCCTGTTTCTCAACATCAGCAATAACAGAATGCTGTACTATATCTTTCTTTTTGCAGAGCCATGGGATTCTTAGTAAATAATTCCATATTAATAGATTCTCATGATTAAATTGCCAAGACTGAGGCCAGCCACAACAACAAAACATGTAGGAGGTGGGGGGGAGGACCAAGCTTAAAAAAAACTTCAGAAAAGCCAGTACTGCTGCTAGAGTGTGTTATTCAGATACAAAATCACTGCATTTTAGGAGATGAGTTACCGTGTACTAGGAATACTAAACATCACTTTTCATACCCACCGCATGCAACACCAAAGGGAATAATTGCTTATAAAACAATAATTAATGTCATTTCAAGCAGAAGTTTTTCAATCTTACCCTCTACGAGCCTTCTATCGTTATTTGAAAGAAAGTTATTTCCTTGCATCACAGCCCTTGCAGTAGGTGGTAGAGGGAGAAAACATTTCATTCGGACTTAATAAACTCCTTGTACCCTCACTGGCTGTCTTGGATGGAGGTCTTCCTCCTCTCCCTCCTCTCTCTCCCTCCCACCAACACCTCTCCCACAGAGAGGCCAAAGCATGACCATGTAGAATACCACAAAGCTGTGAAGGAAACAGGAAAGTTCTGCTTGGAGGCTGGATGCGTCAGGAAACATACTGACCAGTCAATGCTCTGTTTTGTTTCCTAAAGGAGAAGGTGGCACTGGGTTTCATGGATGCCAGCACATGTTCCTCAGGAGAGGACAGCATTTTCCCCATAACGCCAGAACTCAGAAGTTCTCCTTCTCAAGACAGTTCCTGAATACACTGAATTTATAATATTGAAAAATAGAGTACATCATAGACAAAATAAAAGTACATAGAACAAAAACACTGGAGGGGACCCAAGCTATGCTAAGATAAAGCTAGCTGAAAGCAATTCAGAGGATGTTGCTTCATACTAATTTCAGTTCTCACTATAAATTTTCTACAACCAAGACCTTTATCTTGATTTTTTTTCTGAGAAGTCTGGGAGTTTAGAAGAATCCCTGTTCCATGCACAAAATTGTTAAAGGAATTAAGGATTCAACCAACTACTCCTGTCACATCCAGCGACGCATAATATGTCAGAAGCAATTATGAAGAAAACTTAAGATGAAACTCACCCTGGGCACTAAACCAAATCATCTCAAAAGATGGGGTTTTCCTTCATATTTTGTCCTCTGTCTTTCTTAACTACCTTTACTGTCTCCAGAAATTCATGTTTATAACCATTGAACCATTTCTTCTTTCAGGAACTTCAGAAAAGCTCATTTGAAAAAGGTTAGAATGTAGCTGCTCACTTCATCAGATTTAAGAGATCGCATTACTCCCATGCTCCTCTTTTCACTGACATCCTGCCAGGAAGCATATTGATTTAAATATTGTATTACTGATCTATGGTATGAGGTTCTCCTCAGGCTGAATCCTTCGTATCTTGCATAGCTTCTAAACATGTGCTTCACTTTATTTTTTAAAGTTTTTTAAATCCAGGACAAGGAGTTTGTTGATTTCATTGTTTGTTCTTTATTTGCTGAGTCTTCATTGAAGAATTCATTGGCTAACATTTTTTTCAAATCTATTATAGCCATGATATGAACTAGAGTTCCACAAGACCCGGGGCAGGGGGAGCAGGAGGGAAAGTACTGATGAAGCCAGCCGTGCTATTTCTCTTCAAGATACATCCACTAACACTTATATCCATGATAAATACCAATGCTTCGCAAAAAAAACAACCAAAAAACAAACAAAACCACATGCACATACATTAAATACAATTACTAAGGCAATCACCCAATTAGAAGACAGTGAACAAAACCATAATCCAAGTGTTTTTGTTTGACAACCTCATATTACCCTGTATTTATCAGTAGCAAAGATTTGATTCCATGACTGTGTTAGTATTTATCACTTTAACACAGGAAAAGTAAAATAAAGAGGAGGAAGAAAAGCTTCAAGAAAAGTAAAAGCTAAGTCACCCTACAGTATCCTGACAGCTCTGGTCATGTTGCAATGCCACTTTCAGCAGAGTATGAATACACAGAACTCTGAATACTACCAGGTAACTGAACAAAGGCTTTTTGAAATACTGTTATGATCAAAACTCCTAAATTTGTTGCAATTTCAGCTTCAGGATCTTGCGGTTTTGGAGCCAACCACAGACAAATGTCTGCCTGGTGAGCACATGTGAATTGTCCCAAGCAGAGTGAGATGTCCTACTCAGAAGTGTCTGGGTAGTCATCAGTACTGGCAGCACATGCAACACTGGAGAAAAAAGGGGGAGTGGGAGGAGGGAAAAACCCACAAAATAAAACCATATTTCTGCTTGCCATCCATGAGGTCAATTTTCTTTCTCCCAACCTGGTTTTGGATAATGCTACAGTCAGAGGGTGGGAGGAATAAATAAAACTCCTTGGATACAAGAATACCTTTTTAGGAAAGGACTGAAAGTTAGCTCTCCTATGAATCTAAAAAATGTCTCTTTGTAAGAGTGAACTACATTGAAAAGATCCTTGTTCTCCTTCTCAGTGTTTCTCAGCTTTTCAACAAAAGATAAAGAGCCCCAAATAGACAAGTCAGTTCTGTTTGCACATGAACATTTTGTGCAGCAAGCAATAATAGCCTACATTTAACTTTATTCTTCTGTGCAGAAGGCAGATGGTACCCTCCCGTTTGGCAACATTTCATTCAGGAAAAAAACAGCAACTTCTGCCTTTGGGAAACTAAAAACTAAATCAGAAGGGAAGTGGTGGCTTGAGCAAATGTCTTCATTTGTGACCATCCCTCAGCCTGCTGGAAAGGAGGGCAGTCAACACAAGAATGGGGAAAGTTCAGCATTTAAATACAATAGCTCATTTCATTGCTTCCTCACTGGAGAATCGATACTACAAAAGACTATTTTGCAATGAGTAGTCTTCATTATATTTTTGTTGTTTGCATTACAACAGAACATAGAAATCTCATCCAAGACCAGTGCCTGACTAAGCAACACAACTTCAAATGTTTGTAGACTAACTTGGTGAACAACATATGGTGGGACCTTGCAAGAACTGAGCACAGAGGGGAACTGAGCTACTGAAGGTCAGAAATTAACTGAAAACGGACCATTTCCAACATCTTTCAATTGCACAGCATGGCACCTATACTCTTCTTTTTGGGCATCAATCCAGATTTGGTACCCTTAGCAAGCTTTTCTTTAAAAATGTTATAGTTTTGTATATAAAAATGATACTGTATGAAAATTTCCAATATTGTTTCCCTGAGTTTTGATAGAACGGAGGTGGAGTTAGAAGCTTTATTGCTTTGTAGCTTCAAACAGTGCACTACTTCCAAAGCACAGGACTCATTTTCTAGCTCACAATAAGAGAGATGGTTATTAGCCTTTAATATGTGCGCATTGCTGTACTTGTTTGTACCATTCCCAGAAGAGGACATTTGGATGAGATCTGTTCTAGAATGAAACTGAGGCCCACACGTTAAACCATCATAGAAGTGCTCAAACAATTTCTTTTTGTTTCTCAACGGTCAGCAAAATGCAATTACTTCTAAAAATCCATAGGTGGCACATAGTCTTGTATATGAGAAGCACTACATTAATTGACAGAGAAGTAACATTTAAATTTTCCAGATTTTTTGGTAGATTCAGATACTTTCAGTTACATGAATTCTTTTTGTTCTCTATTCAAGACACTATGCCCAGTTACTGCATTATGACTCTTAAGTAGGCATGTTCCTGTTTGAAAAATCTAAAATGTTATTGGTGGTCCAGTGTTTATATTAATTTTTGTAAGCAAATATCCTGAGGTGAAACAAAGATGGCTCAAATAAGAATTACTCTTATGTCAGTATCCTACAGTCTTTCTACTATGTAGTATGCAAATTCCCATACACACAAAATTGTAGCTGTGTATCCCACTGTTTCCCAGTATGCCACTTGCAAGAACCATTGCAGCTGTATTTCCATTGAGTTGTCCTAAAAAAAGCATAGAATTATTGCTTCAAGAGTTTTTCATTTACATTTGTCTCTGCTTAAATTTGCCTGACAAAAATCAGTCTTCCTGATTAAAAGTTCCAGAAGTTCTAGGGACAGAGTGCAGAAGACCTGTGCTAATGAGAAATAAAAGAAGTATTAAGTCCTTTCAGACTGTTAGACAGAACCAGGCCTATGTCATGCAAACATGTAACTAAGTACCTTACTAGTATAATTGGTTTCACAGAAAAGTTTTCTTCTCAGTGAGGCTAAATCTAAGGAATCCTCTCATCCTCTTCTGCTTTTTCTTTGGTTAATAAGCAACATGGAACTACACATCTGACATTTCCTCACAATTACAGTTTTTAATCCACTGACCAAATTTCAAAGTCGGAGAGCAAGGCAGTTTTGAAACTCCTATTGCATTACACAGGAAGGCATGAAAAGTATTTCAGAAAGGGCAATAGCAAGGGGACAAGTCAAGGATATCACAGTTTGGTACCACAGCAGGCATAAGTAGTAAAGAGGACGTTTAGAGTTACTGTGGGGTACTGGCACACCAAACACATCCATAGAAAATCAGAGTTCGTGAGCTCTAATGTTCAAGTGTAATACAAGACACTTTGAAACAACAGTGGGTCACTTCAAAGTTTTTAACACATTCTCTTGTTCAGGGTGTAAGCTGCCCAACAGTTAAAAAACTTACTTGCACTACGTGTAGATTGAAGGCAGGCAGTAACAAGCCATTGTTGCATACCATGCATGGTATTACTCTTGGGATGATCCTGTAAAATTTTTGTATTCCCTTTTGTTCATAAACTTATTTGGAGATTTACAACATGCTTTCTTCTTTCGCTAAGAAATCGGGATTCTCCTTGGCTTACTTTTGCAGTTAATTTTTGTGGATTAATTAATGGTACATCAGAATCCCCATTTAATTACTTTTGTTTCTAATATTTAATTTGGCTGTGGGCTTTACTCTGAAAGGAAGCCTCTTCCTTCAAGGTCTTGTATGAGAAAATTCAGGTATGCAACTGAAATGCAATACAAATGTGTGAGGGGCTGAGAAGCACAGCAACCGCATACTCTGATGGTTGTTTATATAAGTGCATTTGCAAGCCTGTAAACAAAGATGACATTTGGAGTTCAAAACCTTCAGAGTTGCACAGCTTCTTGGCTACCCTTGCACAGGCATCAATTGATGTCTTGATGCAAGTTCTTCAGTTTTTAACTATTCTGACCCTTATTTTCAGGCTGTTTTGTAATATAATAAAATGGCTTTTAATTTATTTCACTACATGTCTATTGATATTTTTAAATTGACAGCCATGTTTATGACTGTCATAGCTGTCAGCTGGACCAAAATAAATCACAGCAGCTGATGCTCAACAACTGTCAGAAGTACGGAACTTACAACGTGTCATAAAGTCAGGAATACACATACAATTGTAATTAGGTATGCAATACCAACATAAACATTCCTAAATACCTAAAAATTTCAATATCACTCTCTTATACACTGGAAAATGCATAGTACACAGCATGAATGGACAAATTACAGTTTACTGTTATTGGCAGGGTGTGTCACTTAACTAAAAGATTAAATTTCAGTGAATTGCTGCAGGCTAACCTGTACTACAGGAAATTTCAAATCCAAAAAACTTACTCCATCCCTCCCACTTCACACTGATGGCAACACATGGCTGTCCCACATCTATGTTCTTGTGGCTTTGATTCATGCTCTGCTCAGTCATTCTCCCTCCATCATTGCCCAAAGAATGTAAATATTTTCTCTGTCTGTATTTTGGTTTACAGGCTTGGCCTATTATTGAATATGAAAGCTGTAATTCAGTCATAGAAGGATCTGTTGCCATGCATAAACTGGGATTTTATGTTTTATGACATAGGCTTTACAAGCAGCCGTCTTCCTACTCACCTCCCCCTCTCCTTGCCCATGACTGAATTATAGTTCTGTGTCTAATTGAAGCCTAGTATTATTCTATTTCTCTTCTGCTGAGAGGAAGACCAGAGCTATCATTCTGAACACACACCAAGCCACAGGAGCCCAGATGAGGTACTTTAATGACAGGTCCTCCTACACAGCACATTTATAGTCTTTCTGCTAATTAATTTGATTTCCTTTGTCTAGACTAACATAATACAGCCAGTTATGCTCATTTAAAGGAAGATTGTTAGCCTTTCAGTTCACTCCAAATGAGCAAGAAAGAAGAGTCAATAGACTGGAATCTGGGGGAGACTGACTCTGTCCTTGACTACATCATTGCTTAGGTTTTCACTTGACCAGGACTTTTTCTGCAGGAGAACCTGAGACAGCACTATCATCAGAGGAGAGACTATAATCAAAATCAGGTATCTTTGGTATGTGCATGGCAAGGCAGTGACAGTTACACAGAAGAGTTCTGTCTATGATACACTGCAGTCAGCAGCTTTCTTCCTGGCAATCACTTGGCATTTACTGTTCACAGCTCTTGACATCCTCAGAGGGCTGTACAAACACGTAATTAAAAACACACACAAGCTGGTTTCTTCAGAATCCCTCCACAGAATGAAAGGAGATTCAGTAGTGTGTCACTGGACTAGTAAATCAGAGGCAAAGCTAGTAATGGAAGTTAAAGTAACTCCTCACTGTTTGGAAGACAAGACCTTTATTCAACAGTTTTGACAATGATTGAAACTGGGAAGCTGAAGAGTCTCAGAACTTATGGGATGGGGTGATGTGATAAAGAAATGAACTGACTTGGATTTGAAAGTTCATCTTTCTCATTCAGGTGGGGAGATCCAGTTGTAATACTCAGAAAGAAAGGTGACAAGGAATCACACATCAGATAGCTGCACTGTGGAGTAGAATGATTCCACATGTTTCGTAATAACAGAAGGGAAGATCTTCCCCTGTGACAGAAGAAGAAAGGAGGAAGCCTACAGAGGCAATCATCAATCTCTTCTGCTCACAAACCCACAGAAAAGTGCCAGGGCTCCCCTTCTGTGGGCAATTTCAGGCCTTGCAGCCTCAGTTGCGTTTGTCATTTTGCAGCATCAAAGAGGAGAAGGATTTTGACTTTGGATTTACTGCTTCAGGATTTCTTTTTGGCTGATAGGAACTGGGGACTCTCTTTACATAAACACAAGCAGAAGATAAACAGCACCTAGAGGCTCTTTATTTAATGTGGTTTTTTAACAGTTTTTGGCCATAAACCATTGCTACTATGTCACCACAGTTAAGGTTTTAATATTTTTCCACTACTGACTATTTCAAGCTCAGTAGAAGGAGGCCGTAAGTAAAAGAAATCTAACAATTCTTCTGCTTGGCTCATAAAGCTATTCTCAGAAAGGTCAGAAAGGCATCTTGGAAAGAGTTAGACAACATATAGCTATACATTTCAGTGTGAGATGGCAAGCTCCATTTCTCTTCCAAGTCTATTCAAGGCCTCTTGCCCAGCTCTAACTTAGGCAGCACTTGCTTGAATCTAAAGGAGAAAGATGACACTTCTGGTAATCTTTGATACCTCATGTTACCACACAGAAGGACAAAGATACTGAGACTCCAATTCATGTCAGTACTTGATTTAATTGAGAGTAATAAATTGTCCAAGTGAAGTGGCCAAGACAGCTTCCCTTTTGACATCACTACAATGTTGAATACTAGCTAACATTTCCATATGGGACCAGCAAATGCAAGACTGATTGTGAAGAAGAGGAACAAGTAACAAGAAAGTTTGCTCATTCAGGGTTTGATTTTTTTTTTATTATTGCAAAGTAGTCAGAGAACATGTTGTACATTACAGCTGACATGGTTTTACTAACCCTACCCTACCTACCACTTAGTGCTGTTTCAAAGACTTGCATATATCACACTGAAGCAGTAAGGGAGACTGATCAGGTGAAAGGTCTGGAAAATACTTGCAATGGTTCCCAACACAGCTTTCTGTTGGTGTGAGGAGAACCATTACAAGTAGTTTAAACTTATATATACCACCCTACAAACCATTCAGTTGGGTCAGCAAACTGAATTGCTAAGGACACCACTTGCTAAGGACCACTGCAGTTTGTTAGACCACATAAGACCATCCCAAGAGAAATGCTCTGAACCCTAGGTTTCCTTTGATTCTTAGTGAGTGACCATGAACACAATTCATATGCTCATTTAGGAGTAATTTGGACCACAGGTGCAAACAGGTGAACTGACTTAGATTTGAAAGTTCCGCCTTCTGAGTCAGGTATGCAGATCCAGTTTTAATATCCAGAAAAATTATGTGACAGGGAGTCACACATCATATATAGGTACACTGTGAAGTGGAACAAGTCTACACATTTCTTAATAATGGAAGATCATCCCCTAGACAGAAGCTTTCCTTATGCACCTGTGAACATGGATCTTGCTAGAATTTTTCTGTCTTGACTATAGAGTAGGCTTTTTGAAGAAACTAAGCGTAATATGGGATTAAGAGGACTAGAACCTCAGTAAGGCTAGATGGAAAATACTTTCTGACACTGTGAGAGCTAGACACATTGAAAGCTTCATCTCCACATTGGAGGGAAAATGAAGTCCTGACCATTAGTCTATGTTTTCACTTCAGATCAGCTGAATTCTTCCTTATTTTCCTTTAGAAAAAGGTGAAGTGAGAAAAAGGTGGTTTTAAGATACTTTCAATGTAGAACTATTACACCGTCAAAACCCAAGAAGTCACTTCACAGAGTTAACATGAAACACCTTTTTGTTTCAGTAATGGGAAAGAACTAAAAAACACTCATAAACTGAACTAGGACCTTCAGGTATTTTTAGTCTAAAGATGCTGATATCTCTGCCTGCAAAATAACATAGCTCTGAAAAAAAGAGTTTGGAACAACACTCCTGAAAACTTTGATTCCCACTGTGAGGAGAGACAAAAAAAAAAGTATTTCAACTCTCAACCCTTGGGACCAGCTACCACAATTCGTGTAGCCTGAGGGTCCTCAATGGGTCAAGGATAGCCACAGCCCCATGGGATTTTTTTTATGCTTTTATTTTGAAAGGAGGCTCAGTAAAGAATTTGGCTTAGCAAAACAAGACTACACTTCCTCTCTTCTCTTACTTAGTTTCAGAACAACAGCTTTTGCTTTGAGTGATTATTTCAGCTTCCATAATTTTTCTTCAACACAAAATTGCAGAGGAGCTCCATGCAGATCAGATCACTGATTTAGGCAGCATAAGGAAATGGATGATGTCAGTGTCAAAAAGAAACAGAATAGTAATTATGATAAACACTACTAAAAATGCACCTAGCAAAGACAAAAGTAACTCACCTGTCTGTAAATCTGCTAACTTTGCAAAAACCATTTTTCTTAGAGGACCCTAAGAAGCTTCTAATTAGCACAAAGACTGAGGAATACTAATTGCTACTTGGCAAAACTCAGCTTATTAAAAACAAAGGGCACAATTGTGTTGGGTTTGGGTATTTTTTCTTTCTTCCCTCCCACTCCCAAAATCAAGCTCTTGTTTTATAATGTGAATGACATAAAAGGCTACATCAGACTAAGTGCACAATTTCCTATCTACATATTTTTTTATAAGGCTGAAGGGGAGGCCTCTTAAGCTTATCTAAAAAGATAAAGAGGAGTGAGAATTGAATCATTAAACTATATGGTTTAAGCAGAATATGCAATGCCACTGCAGACTTGAACAGGAAAGG
Organism: Chloroceryle amazona; assembly: GCA_027560015.1. Taxonomy (NCBI): domain Eukaryota; kingdom Metazoa; phylum Chordata; class Aves; order Coraciiformes; family Cerylidae; genus Chloroceryle; species Chloroceryle amazona. The sequence goes on along the minus strand of JANHFX010013077.1, from coordinate 21,814 downwards.
AAGCAAGAGAGGTGCATTTAAATTGGTAGAAACAAACTTAAGAAGGGAAACTACTGAGTGGATTTACAGCATAACTGTGCAGAAGATATAAAGAGCTCATCTAGATACCATGGTTTTAAGGAGGTATTCTCTATGACTATTCTCCACCTCCCTCAAAGAAAAGGTATTATTTGCTTAAAGCTGCTTGCCAAATCCGTGGCAAAGCATCTAACAGGAAACAATATATGAGATTTATAGACACTTTAGAAATAGGTGACAGGACATATATGTCACTTGAATCAATGTTAGCAATGCAGAAAACTCCTGTTCCCACACCCACAGAGCCTTCAGTTTCATTATGGATGGCAACATTGCTTATAGGGAACCCAGGCATACAAATGGGTAGGTGGTAATGCTGTCTGCTGCCATTCACAGAGAAGGCAGACAAAGCTTACGAGCTACTCAGCAGCTTTGTCACGTGTTTCACATACACTCAACCAGCACCACTGAGAGGAAAGTGAACAGCATTAACTACTACAAGTCATCCAAAAAATTTAGCCAATGGAGCAGCTACATATCTTTCTTGTAACCAGCTCTGCAACAAGACCTTCCGCATTTATGAACATAAGCTCAGAGTTTCATTACCCATGCGTACTGGAGATAGTTGAGGTCAGATCGCGTGGGCGGGCCCCGGTGGCCCGGCTCAAGGGCCTACTGTGGA